>PVJD01017871.1:0-16236 GCA_004026545.1 Mormoops blainvillei | reverse complement strand
CTCTCCTTGTTGGCTCAAGTTACCTCCTCCCAGGAAGCCTCCCAGACTGCATTGGGTCCCCAAATGCTTTGTTTTCCCTCAGCACTTAGGATTCATCTATGTGGGACCCACCCTGTCACCACCCACCAGCACACGGGCCCTGGGAGGACAGGGATCTCCTTTTTCTCTCCCGCTGTCTTTCTGGGATTCTCAGTGGTCTGAGGACCTAACATGTCCTCTGGGAAGGTTCCACTGCCCCACTCATCCCAGGTGGCCATTGCAGTCACACTGGGCTCATGGGAGGGACCCAGGTAGGACACGGAGCCCAGAGTGAGATCTCAGCTCTTCTTCTGGAGGCAGTCCCACCCATGGGGCCAGGTACTGAGGACTCTAAGCCCCACCCTTGGGATGTTTGGCACACGCAGCCCCCTTGGGGAGCATGGAAGGGCAGTGACTTGCTTAGCCTTTGTCATTGTCCTCAGGGCATTCCCAGGGGACCCGAGGGTCTGAGCTGAGGGGAGTCTGGGACTGTTCAGGAATGGGAACAGGGGTGATTTGTGCATCCATCTGTCAGACAGGGCCCATCTCCTGCTGTGTTGATGGCTGGGGAAGCAGAAGCAGCAGCCCCGGCTCCAACTGGGCCTGTGTGGGGTCAGCCTGGTCGTGGCCCCAGGAGGTATATGCAGGTGGATGGAGATGCCACTCATGTCTTTAGAGACTTCATGAGTGGATGTGACAACTGGGGAAAGAGGGAGTCCCTCATGTCATGGGATCATAGGGGAGGACTATTTCTTCCAGGCTGGTGGGAGCTACAAGACTTCACTGCATCTGTCCCCCTACAGGTGAAGGCAGGTGACCCAAGTCAGGATTCACACTGGGAACCCTGGGGTTCAGGTACTTAGGGGACAGAGGACACAGCACCCCACTGCCTGAGGCTGAGCACTGAGGCTCCTGTGGTGCCGATAGCAGGGAAATGTGGATTTTCCTCCCTTTAGAGTCCATGGACCACCCTGAGCTCCTTTGTGGCTGTGGGGGTGTGGAGGAGTGGGAAACGGATGATACCACTGGGAACAAGGACCAGGAATGTGTGCAGACGCCCTAGGTAAACAGGTGAGGACGTTCCCTGTAGCCTCAATGTTTTGAAAATTGTACCTTTAAGAAGCTCAGCATATTTGGAAACAATACAGAAAAAGGCACAGATGCAGGAAAAGGCTGCAGAGTGGTGAAGATGTAGGAGATACATCTGAAGATAAAGAGGAGAAAAATGGTAAGAGAATTGACAGAGATGCAGCGACACAAATGCACAGCGGAAGTCAGAGGCCAGGACCAGTTTGCTTCTGGAGTCTCCGCTGCTGCCAACTACATATTGAGTGTCTGACAATCGATACAGTCACTTTATGAATTAGTTTACCTGCAAACTGCAATTCTTATCCTTCTGTAAAACTGGAACATTTACACAAAGTTATCCAGCCTCTAAGTTGCTGCTGGGGTGGAGCCGACCTCCCTGTTTGTCTGGCTCTTTCTTTCCTTCCTCTGTGTGGCCTCATGATGCAGAAAATTAAGAACCTGTCACTTTTCTTACCCCAGGAGTGACACAATTCAAAACAAAAACACACACATGAGATTCCTCATGATTTAGGGATGACATTCTCGATTCCAAGTCATGAAGAACAACACCATCTCCATCTCTGAGCCCGTGTTGGGCAGGGCCAAATGGCTGGAGGACAGCGTGTCCCTTTCATCACTGAGAATGCAGAAACACTGTGACTCAGCAGACAGCCCTCCCCGTGGAGTTCTTAGGACCTGACGGACACACAAGTTACTCAGTGACAACCCACCCGAGCTGCTGGGGATTGGAGGGCCTGCCTTCAGCGTGCACCCTTGCACTGTCCCCCTCACCCCACAGCCCAGCTGGAATCGGGCCCAGGCAGGGTGGGTGCCGTTGGCACCCGCAGAGCACAGCCCTGGGCCACCCTGATGTGAACCCTGAACACTTCTGCTGGGAACTCAAGTCCACCCTCAGCCCAGCCCTGACCTGAGCCCTGGGGTCATGGTGTTCTTCTCAGGGTCCTGGGCAGGGGCGTTACCAGCTGGTTGTGCAGGAGGCACAAACAGTCCCTGAGATAGGTGTGGGATTCCCAAGCTGGTTGCCTGAACGCCTGTCACTGTGTCACCAGCAGCTGCAGTAACGCTGGTTGCAAGGGAAAGCTGGGCATCTCTCCGGAGTAACTCACCACCGGTGCCCCGGGTGCAAGTCTAGGTAGGAGGCCTAATGAGCAGCAGGTGCTACTGGGAGGGACGCATTGTCCCTGAGCGCCATGGAGCTGCCGCCAGCGCTGTGGGCTGTGTCCCATCCAAGGGAGTTGCACCTTGGTGACTGTGAGGTGACCTGGGATTGTCTGCAGAGCTGTGCAGCTACCGGTCCCTTAGGTCTAAGGGGAGGAGAGTGCTGACTGAACCCTTGAGCTGGAACCTTGCTCAGCCTGTATCCCTTCCTGGTCCTCTGGGCTGCAGGTACCCCAAAGCCTGGTCCAGTGAGAAGCCCGGTGTGGAGTCAGCTTGTCCCCTGAAGTAGGATGGGGCTTCTGGAGAAGCCAGCAGAGCCATGAGGACATGTCAACCCAACACAGACAGAAGCCAACCAAGGAGCCCAAGGTGCAGAACCTGAGCTGCAGCTCGGGCCAGGCTGCCTGGAATGTGTGCGCCCAGCCCTGCACCCTTTGAAAGGTCACCCAGAGGTGGGTGCTGATCTCAGGAAGGGTGACCACTCATCCTTGCTGAGGACAATGTCCAGCCTGGGCTGGCCTCACTCTGGTCACTGTCCCTGACCCTGTCTGTGGGCCCACACTCACCCCGGTCCTTAGTGTCAAACCAACTGTGGGCTTGAAATGAAATGTCCAAGGTAAGGGAAATTAGGTGAGCGGTGGCAGGGGGTGGGGAGCAGCTACAGCCCACCTGTGAGGAGCAGAAAAGGGTGCTTGGACTGTTTGTGGGGTGCAAATGTTAAGTCTCAATTTAAGTGAGCCGTTCTTGTGGGACCATGTCCTGTGAGCACATCATTTAGATAATACACTGTGTTGGGAATGCACGGCTTCTGGTTCTAGTTACAGGCATTGCCAGGTGCAGCCTCACAGGGTCTCAGGAGGAAAGGCTGAGTTGCGAGTGTAGGTTCTTCAGCAATAAACATTGTGACCTATAAAAATGAGAAATTTTACAAGTGACAATAGAAAGACCCTGGGAGGTTTCATCCATATCCAAAAGAACGTAGCTTGCAAATGGCAGACCCAGGCTCACATCACTTTTAGAGACCAAAAGGTTAGGAGTTTCCTCTATCAGAACTGCTGCAGTGCATACAAAGTAGTGCAAATAAGAAAAGGAGACATTTTGGGCTAAACACGATTTTTTCCTTGCTGGCTGTCCAGAGGCCAGGTTGGATGAGCAAAGAAAAGCCTTCCGGTGTCACCACAACAGTCTAGATTATTATAATTCTATTATTATCAATATTCTGTATAGAATTATTTATAATTGTATGAACCTATTCTATGTTTTTCTGTGGAACTTTTTTCCTAAAGTGAAAATGGCTTTATGTATTGCAACTTACTTAAATAATACAGAAAAATAAAGGTAATTGAAAAATCCTGCCCCAAGAAATATTAACTGCTACCACTTTAAGTATATACCGTTCCAGACATCTCTACATGCACATGTCCTTTCTTCTACTTTCTCTGGATTTAATTTACTACGCTGGGTTGTTTATATGGGTTCAAAACTTTAGAATTGCCAGCTCTTGTCCTTTCCTAGTGTGTGCACTGAAGATGGTACATTTTTCTGTAAGTTTTGGTATGTAGTACCATTCAGTTCAAATTATTTTCTTACTACAATAGAGATTTATTTTGGGAGTTAGTTAGAAGTGTATTTCATAAGTTCTAAATATAAGGACTAGCTAGCTACTTATTGTTACTGATTTCTAGATTAAATGCAACTGGAACAAGAAACGTTTCTTTGCATAAATTCAATCCTCTGAAGTTTGTTGAAATTTGCTTCACAGTACCAATGTGCTTCTCTGCTGCCATCTCGTGTTCAATTTGGGAATAACACAGCACCGGTCAGCAGGAAAAGTTGTGGGTTTAGTGGATCAGGTAGGAATGTTGAACCCAATGTAATTTAGGTGCGCATTTCATCACTTTCAAAAATAATGATCTTAAAATAACCTTTTGTTACCGATTTATAGATTAGCTGCAATTAGTGTCAATAATATGCTTTATATAATTTCAGTTTTTTGTAGTTTGTGGAAACTTGTTTTACAGCACAACATGAGCACGTAAAAAATGTTCCACGTGTGCTCCTCTTCTGCCATCTGGTGTTCACATTGAGAATAACATGTTACTGCAGATCAAGGAAAAGTTGTTGGATATAGCGGATCATTCCTAAATGTTGAATCCAATTTTGTTGCTCATGTTAATTTCTTTATTTAAAGATTTTATTTATTTATTTTTAGAGAGATAGGGGAAGAGAGTGAGAAAGAGAGGGAGAGAAACATTGATCTGTCGATGTGTGTAAAAAATACATCAATTGGTTCCCTCTCACATGCCCCAAACTGAGAATCTGACCTGCAACCCAGGCATGTGTCCTGACTGGGAATCCAACTGGTGAACTTTCGGTTCACAAGCCAGTGCTTAGTCCACTGAACCGTGCCAGCCAGGGCCCATGTTAACTGTTTAAATATCTCTACAGGGTTTGTGTGTGCGTGTGTGTGTGTGTGTGTTGGTGGGAAACAAGGTTGCGGGTTGTATCCCTGGTCAAGACACATGCAAGACTCAACCAATGGCTCTGACTGGTGTGGCTCAGTGGATTGGGTGTCTGCTTGCAAACCCAAAGGTTGCCAGTTCCATTCCCAGTCAGAGCACATGTCTGGGTTGTGGGCTGGGTCCCCAGTTGGGGGCATGTGAGAGGCAAGTGATAGATATTCCAAATAAAAAAGAAACCAACAAATTTTAAAAATTAAACAAAACAAAACACAATTTCCATATGGATCTGCATCTATTACTAGACCTTCTGTTCTGTTCCATCAGTTTGTCTATTCGCAGGGTATTACTCCACTGTTTTACTTACTGTAGCTTCATAATACAATACACCTTTTAATTCTTCCCTATTTTAGCAGGTGAACTGAAATTGAGCTTGGTTTACTTTTAAAAATTTTGCTGAGCCCTGGCCATCGTGGCTCAGTTGGGTAGAGCGCTGTCCCGTTAGGCAGGATAAATAGTAAACCAAGGCAGGGAGGAGGAAGGAGACGTGTCTCACCCACTAACTCAGCTGTCCTGAGCCTGATCTGATGATATTGCTTAGGTGTTTGGAACATCACAAGAAACAGTGTGATAGCACAGGAGAAGGGGAGCCCTTGAAATTCTATGTATTGTTTCCACTCTCTGGGAAAAAGCCTTTGAAACTGTGTATTCATTCCAAGGCCTGGTTGGTAGGGGAGAGGGGGACCACAGTGACCAAAGAAAAAGCCCACAAAACAACTTTGGTCAATTGCCTACCTCTGGTCACTGTCTGTTTTACTAGGGAGTCCCTAATGTTTACTGAAAGAGCCTGTAAATAACTTTGGAGCCCCAACTTTAATTAACTGCCTCCTGTCACATACCTGTTTTACAACAAAATGAACCAATGGGGTCTGGTGTGAGATAAGGATTTGGGCTAATAGACCCCCACGCATACCTACATTTGGGTAGTCACGTCCCACCCAAGGGAAGCTGGCACCCCCTTTACCCATCGATCAAAATGCAACTTCTTCACCCCTATCCCACCAATGAGCCAAGGCCTCAGCACAAAGGACCTGATGCTCTGGCCACTCTTGCCCTTGGCTGTTGGCGCCTTTACCTTGCCCTGCCCTGGATCAATGCCTTTCACCCCCAACTTGGCAAGGCGCAGTCTTTTCCATGAGAACTTGTCACTAAGAAACGCTGCTTGCACGGTGGTAGACTTGCTGACCTGTAATTCTTTATTGCATTGGCAAGAAGAACAGAGTTTCTCCAGTAACAATCCTGTAAAGTGAAAGGTTGTAGTTTGATCTCTAGTCAGGGCACATGCCTAGGTTGCAGGCTTGGGCCCCGATGGGGACACATACAAGAGGCAACCCTTCGATGTTTCTCTCTCACATTGATGTTTCTCTCCGTCTCTCTCTTCCTCTCTCCCCTTCTCTCTAAAATCAATAGACACATTCTCAAGTGAGGATTAAAATTTTTTTTTGCTGATATTTTAATCTAGATCATATTAAATTTATAGATAACTTTTGGAAATTGAGATCATGATATGTTTTTCTACCCAAGAACATGCTATTACTTTCTCATTATTCAAGTGTCTTTTTAAAAAAGGGGTTATTTTTAGAGAGAGGGGAAGAGAGAGAGAGAGAGAGAGAGAGACATTGATTAGTTGCCTCTCCCACACCCCCAACCAGTGACCCAACCCTGAACCCAGGTACATGCCCCGATTGGAAATAGAAATGTTGACCTTTAGGTCTGCCCAAGCCACTGAGCTACCCCAGTCAAGTGTCTTTCATCGGGTATTATTTTGAAATTTTAGTCATACAGATAATGAACATTCTTGTTAAGGTTGATGTTAGGTATTTTACCTGTTTTGTTGCTATTGATTCTTTTCTTCGGTTATATTTTTAACTTGCTGTCTCTACATACATCTAAAGCACGTTTCTTTCTGCATGTTATTTCCCGTCACTGTAATAAATTCTATTTGTAAAGATAATCTCTTCCATAACTGGTTTTGGAAAAGCTGGACAGGTACATGTAAAAAAAAAAAAAAAAAAAAAAAAGGAAACCAGACCACCTAAAAAATTCTATTATTTGTAATAATTAAGTTGCTTTTCATGATTATCAAGGTAAATAAGCTATTATCCAATAATAAAATAGCGTTACTTTAGCTATGTAAAAACATAAAAATAGATAAAACTTGGAAGAAAACATGAAGAAATGAGGTAATGTGTGGAGTTAGAAAAATATTTTGTTGGTGATAAGTTCATTAATGAGTACATAAAATGGGAAGAGGGTGCTTATTTTTATATGAGTTCAGGGCTTGGACCCCTGGTCTTCTAGAAATCAAAAGTGTTTTTGTAAGTGAAACCGTGCCCCCTCTAGATTATTTGAGGAACTCGCAATTGGGCAAATGTCCACATTTTTAATAAGGAAGATTTTAGATGGTGAATTTTGGAACCTAGGAAAAATAAGTGTATTTACTTTTAGTGACATTACAGGACAGTTATTAGTGAGCGACATATGAGTCATGACAGAGAAGCAACCGTCCTCCGACGCTGCCGTGACTCAGTCTCTCAGGGTGTCCGGACTCCAGCCTGCTGTGCCCCGACAAGTATCCCAGCCCGGCCTCTCCCGCCCCCTCTCAGCCAGACGCCCGGCCTTGCGCTGCTGTTTCGGTCTCAGCGTCCACGCTGCTTCTTCAAAGGGAGGTTTTTTCTGATGGGTCATTTTTATGTCTGAACAGCCTGTTCTCTTTCTTCATAGCACTTATCTCCACGTAAACTAAGATTTATTTCCAACCCCTGTGAGCAGTGCACTCCACGAAGGCACGTTTGTTCCTGTCACCAGAGTGTGTCCTGTCCCACACTCTGTGCCGTCCTGGTGCCCGACTCGGTCGGTGCTTCACGTGTATTTATCAAGCGAGCGCTCTCCCTGACCCGGCCTGCGACACCCGCTCCTGGAAGACACGCCTGCGCTGCCAGCAGAGCAGCGTGGCCGCGGGTCCACGCCGTCCGCGCTCGGGTGGCCTCGCCCTCACCCCAGCGCTCCGCGGCCCAACCCGACCCTGCCGGGCCCTCGGCTCTGCCTCCCTGCAGCGGTGGCCCGGGTGCGCTTTTCAGGTCTAGCCCGTGCTCCCCTGGCCCGCGAGGCTCGTCTCCTCCCGTCCCCCACCCACGGCGGCCGCAGGGCCGAGACGCTCCGTCGGAGGAGCGACGTGGGTGGAGGATCGTCGGCGGGGCGTGTGGAGGCGAGGGTCTCGGGACCGGGAGCGGAGGGGGCGAGGCAATGCTCGTTCGGGAACCTCGGGATCGTCGTGGGAGGAGGGACCAGGACGCCACCTGATGAGGGGCGCAGGGTCCGAGGAGCAGGAGATGGGACGACGGAGTTGCCGGCGGGGCTGCAATCCTCGCAGGTCGGGGTTCGCGGGTTCGAGGGGCGAAGCCCCGTGGAGAGGGGGAGGGTGGGGTGTGTCTGGAAGGAGGACGCGACCCAGGTGCATCGTGCTGGGAAGCGGTGCGCACCGGTAAGGGTCGGACCGGAGACCCCTGAGGGGAGGTTTGAAAGGGTTACATTGGGGGCGGGAGGGGGAAGGGCCCGCGCAGAATTTGGGTTGAACCGAGGGAACTGAGGTTTGGGGACGGGGACCTGCTGGTGGGCGGTGGTAATGGAGACCGTGAGAGACTCTAGGAGGGTTTTGGGGGAAGGGTGGTGGGGCGGAGACGGGCCGCGGGGCCGCGCGCTCGCGCAGGATTGGGGATTCTCGCCCCGTGGGAAGGGAGAGAGAGGGGAGTGGAGCGGCGTCAGCACGAGCGACCCTGTGTGCCCAGCCTGCAACCTCTCCCGATGAGCGGGGAGCAGGGCCGGGCGGGTCGAGACAGCAGATGCGCTCTCCAAGGTCGCCTAGCTCACCCCTCTTTTTCCCGGTGATGAAAAGAAGAAAAGACGGGAAAACCGGCTTGGGTCTCGGGGACAGTTTCGGGATTGGGGTTCAGCTTTTGGCTCTGGGTCTGCCAGGTTTCGGAATCCAGGGCCTGTGTGGGTCTTGAGTCTGTCTTTGGCCTCTGGTGTCTGTGAACGGTCATTGGCTCCAATTCAGTTCGTTTAGTTGGGGTGTGCTGGAGAAGGACATTTTATTTGGTGCAAATAGCTCAGTTTTGGTACAGACTGGCTGTGAGTGCAGCATGGCTGTTAGAATCTTAGTGCTGTCACGGGTGAATCATGAAGCAGCACCGCTGTGGGTCAGCCCAGTGGTTAGTGCTGCCGCTCAGTTGTGGAGCATCAGGCTGTGAGGAGGTCCTGCAGGGAGGCAGCCCGGCGGTAAACCGCCCCTCAGGCTTCTCTGCTCTTTTTGGTCTGGTCCTGTCATTTCCTCTTTGCTGCCCTGTATTTGCACAGAAAGAGGTGCAGACTGCAGATTGGAAAAGGAGCCGGTCTGAATGATGAAATCAGACCAGGCGAGCAATGAAAAGGCTTCCGGTGTTGTCAGCACATCATTCTAGGTTATTACCGTTTTAAAATTAGGCCCCATTTTCCTCTATTACTTTTTCAAAAAATGTGTTGTTGTTTATGCTATTACAGTTGTCCCATATTTTGTCCCCTTTATTCCCCTCTGTCCTGCACCCCCCTCCCACCAGCATACCCCTGTTTAGTTCAGGTCCATGGGTCGCATATATAAGTTCTTTGGCTTTTGACGTTCCTACACTATTCTTAACCTCTCCCTGTCTATTTCATGCCTACCATTTATGCTTCTTTTTCCCTGTACCTTTTTCCCCATTCTCCCCTCCCCCTCCTGGCTGATAACCCTCCACGTGGTTTCTATTTCTGTGATTCTATTCCTGTTCTAGTTGTTTGCTTAGTTAGTTAGTTTTTCTTTTTGTATTTTTAAGCTCAGTTGTTGATAGTTGTGAGTTTGTTGTCATTATACTGTTCATATTTATTATCTTCTTTTTATTAGAGAAGTCTCTTTAACATTTCATTTAATAAGGACTTGGTGATGATGAACTCCTTTAACTGTACTTTTTCTGGGAAGCACTTTATCTGCCCTTCCATTCGAAGTGATGGCTTTGCCAGGTAGAGTACTCTTAGATGTAGGTCCTTGTCTTTCATGGCTGTGAATACTTCTTTCTAAACCCTTGTCTGTAATATTTCTTTTGAGTAACTATCTATGGGAACTTATAGTCTTATGGGAACTCCTTTTTAGGGAACTGTCTCCTTTTCTCTTGCATCTTTTAAGATTCTTTCCTTATGTTTAATCTTGGTTAATGTAATGACGATGTGCCCTGGTGAGTGCTTTCTTGGGTTCAACTTCTGTGGGACTGTGAGCTTCCTGGACTTCCTGGAAGTCTATTTCCTTTTCCAGATTGGGGAAGTTATCCATAAATTTTTCCAATACGGTTTCAGTCTCTTGCTCTTCCTCTTCTACTTCTCACACCCCTATGATTCAGGTGTTGGAATGTTTAAAGTTGTCCCAGAGGTTCCTAAGCCTCTTGTAATTTTTTTGAATTGTAGTTTCTTCATTCTGTTCTGGTTGAATGTTTCTTCTTTCTGCTCTAAATTATAGATTAGAGTCCCAGTTTCCTTCCTTTCAGTGTCAGTTCCCTGTATATTTTGTTTTATTTCACTTTGCATCGCCTTCAGTTTTTTCTCCATTTTGCGACCATACTCAATCATTTCTTTGAGCATCCCGATTATCAGTGTTTTGAACTCTGCATCTGTTAGGTTGGCCATCTCTTCAGGAATTAGTTCTGTTTTGGGGGCTTTGATCTGTTCTTTTGTTTGGTCCATATTTTTTTGCCTCCACCCCTATTTACGTTGAGGGGCGGAGCTTTAGGCAGGGCGGGGCAACTCACATCACTGACCTATAGCACTGCTGTTGGGGAGGGGTATGAGAGGGGATAAATGCTTTTGCTTGGCCTTTGGTTTTCTGTCAGTAGCTTCGCCTGCTACCCACAAGCAAATTGGGCCCCTCTGGAGCTGATATGCAGGTGTGTGTGTGTGTGTGTGTGTGTGTGTATGTGTGTGTGTGTACGTGTGTGTGCGTGTGTGTGCGCGTGCATTCTAGGACTCTGTGGGTCTCTCCAATGAATTGTCTTGTGAGACTGGCAGTTTCTCCTTCCTCTGCAAACCCCACAGGGTTTTACCCGTAGAGCTTTTGAGGCTTTCTTTTTCTGCACTGGAACCCTGAGTTGCCTGGTCTCTCTCACCCCCGATTTGTTTCTCTCTGTTTATCGGCACACAAATGTGGGATCATCGGGTCCCTGAGCAGCAACCTTGCGGCGTGTTCTTTGTATTCCCGCTGCCCATCTCTGCCCCACCTACCCGTCTGAATGAATATTTCTTCTTTAACTCCTTGGCTGTCGGATTTCCATACAGTTCAATTTTCTAGCAGTTTTGGTTGTTTTTTGTCTTTACATTTGTTGTCCTTCTTTTGGTTGTGCAAGGAGACAAAGTGCGTCTACCTACAGTTCTATCTCTGCCGGAAGTTTTCTTCTTTTTTAAAATCAAAGTGAGTATGTCTTTTTTTTACTGTAGCTTACTTAAATCATAGTGAAAAATAAAAATTCAAAATCCTACGTAAACAGGTAAAAAGTGCTATTGTTTTAAGTATATACCCTTCCAGACACCTCTACTTGCATATTTCTGTTCTACTTTCTTTGTATTTAATTGAAATAAGGATGCAAAAAATTTCAATTTGCAGGTGTTTCCCCTTGATGTGTAGATTTATCACTTCAGTTTTCTACATGTTTTTAATGTATTTCTATTCTTCAACTCAAGTTATTTTTTAACTCTAATTGCAATTTATTTTGAGGGTTATTTAGAAGTGTATTTCATAACTTTTAAACGTGAGAACGTTTTAGTTACTTTTTATGACTGATTTCTGGGTTAACTGCAATGAGAGCAAGAATTTTCCAAGCGTCCATCTCTGCTGCCATCTCGTGTTCGTTTTGGGAATAACACCTCAATGCTAACCAGCAGGAAAAGTTGTTAATAGTTGGTCATTTGTGAATGTTTCCTCCGGTTTGCTGGTCATGGTGTTTCTTATATCCTTACTGAAATTTTTTTGAGAGGGTCTGTTGTTTGTGAAATAGGCATACTCTTGCCCTGATGGGAGAGATGTGTTTATGATTAGAAATTTTCCTTCGTATCTGTGTTCTATGTAATTTAAGTTTATGACATTAAGTACTTGGAGAATTAGGATTTTCCAGGTAAACTAAACTTATTCCTATGAAGTGATCTTTATTTCTCATAATGCAGTTTTCCTTGAAGTGTGCTGCATGTTATTATGTAATTTTCATTTGGTTCATGTTTGCATGAAATAAGGTGTGGCAAAAGTAGGTTTAGAGTTGCGAGCATGAAAAAAAGGCTTATAGTTGTATTGTTTATTAACTACTCTATTATTTCCCATAAGAACAATTGTAAAGCTGCTTTCTCCCCTGCTCTATATCTTTCCCATTCTATCACTTTCAATCTCGCGTACCCCATGTTTTAGGTAATTTATACTTGCAGCCAGTTTGTGTCTTGTTTTTTCATTTTCTGGATAAGTTTATTTTCAGAGTAGTCTTTAATAATATAAAGTATACATTATTAATGTATTTCTTCATTCAACGTTATGACCACAAGTGCACCTGATTCCTGGCTGTTTTTGTTTAAATGGACCACTAAAAATCAAACTTACAGTTGATGGGAGTGGACTGTATCAAGGGACTGGGCTGCAGGGGAGAGGTGGGTCCTTGCTAAAGATGTGGGTGGTGGCCTGACTGGAGGTGAATCGCAGCAGCAGGTCCGAAGGTAGGGCAGCTCTGGACGGGAGAGGAGCAACTACGCCGACATGAGGTTAGCACTGCAGGCCAACGGTCTCCGTGGACCATGAGGTGGCGCCATATGTGATGCAAGCACTGAAATCCAGGGACATGAGGTGAGGGGGTTAGGGAGCTGTTCTAGCCAAACTGTGAGGGTCAGAAAAGGGTGGGCAGACTGCCTCTCGGGTGTATATCTCAAGTCCTGATTTAAGTGATCACTCACACGGGGACCAGTTTTCTATATGAATCTGTACTGTGTGACATTTATGGACAACTTAGGAAATAGGTATCATTATGTGTTTTTTTGTTATCCAAGAACACGATGATACTTTTCAGTTGTTAAAGTTTCTGTTATTGGTTAGCATTTTCAAATTTTGTACATACAGATCTTGTATATCATAAAGTTATTCCCAGGTTTTTTTTGTTGTTGTTGATGGTTTTTTCAGCTGTTTTGCCGCTGTTGTGTTTTTTAAAAAATATATATCTTTAACTTTTTCTATATATAAAGAATAACTTATTTCTGCATGTTATTTCCTCATCACAGTACTAAATTCTATTTGTAATACTTTTCAGTTGATTTTCATGAGTTGTCAAGGTAACTGTGTATCTTGTAATTATTAGCATCATGTTATTGTAGCTGTGGATGAAGTAGAAGTCTTAAAACAAAAAAGAAAACAGCTATGGTTGGTGTGGCTCAGTGGACCGAGTACCGGCCTGCGAACCAAAGGATCACGGGTTCGATTCTCAGTGAGGCCACACGCCTGGGATTTGGGCCAGGTCCCCCTTAGGTGGCACGCGAGAGGCAAGCACAGATTGATGTTCTCTCCCTGTTTCTCCTTCTCTTCCTCTACCTGTAAAAATAAATAAATAAAATATTTTTTAAAAATTTGGAAGGAAACAGAAGTGAGGTAATGGGAAGATCTAGAAAAAGTCTTCCTTAGTCACGAGTATATAGATGACTAAATTAAAGACTAATGTCATTCTTATTATTTTAAATGAGTTTGGGCCCTGGATGCATTGTGGTTTAGAAATCAGAAGTAGTTTTTTAGAGAAAATGTGCCCTGGGTAGGAAATCTGAGGAACACACGATATAGCCGTTGTCTGCTGTTCCCTCTGCGTTGATGTCCCATCTGAGTCCATGTCCGGGCTGCACTGCTGTCTTTTCTGCATCGATGTCTAGGCTGAGCCCCTTTCCTGTCTTCGTTGATGTCCTTGCCCCCTTGATGTCCCAACCTGACTCCTTTACCCTCTGCGTTTGATGCCTTGACTGGGTCAATATCTGAGTTATGCCACCGTCCGTTCTGTGTAGATGTCTAGTTATGTCACTGTCTCATCTGTGTCAGTGTGCCGGCCGTACCTTTGCCCGTCTTGCGTCTGTGTCCTGGCTCTTCGAGGTCCCAACTGCAGCGACGTTTTTGACGTGCCAATAGCCTGGCTGCCAAAAGTCCCAGCGATGCTGAAGTCTTGACCGAGTCTGTGACCCAGCTGTGCCACTGCAGCTTGCCCTGTGGTCACAGCCCTACCATCACCTACTTTGCATTGGTGGTCCCCCCAGCCTGTGCCGGCAGCAGGGAGAGGCAGACGGTCTTCACGACTCTGGACACTATGCTCAGTACTGGACCTCCTGTGGGCTATGCAAGGCCTTCCTGGCAGCGGTCGCTCCCTCAGGCGGTGTGTGCCGTTGCTGCCTCAAGATTTAACGATTGTAGAAAAGTAACTTATTCTTTTTAATACTAAAAAAAAAAAAGATTTCATTTGTTTTATTTTTAGACAGAGGGGAAGGGATGAGGAAAGAGAGGAAGAGAAATGTCAATGTGTGGTTGCCTCTCGCTTGCCCTGTATTGGGAATCTGGCCTGCTACGGATGCACATTCCCTGACTGGGAATCGAACTGGCGACCATTTGGTTTGCAGGTCGACACTCAATCCACTGAACTACAGCAGCCAGGGTAGTAACTTATTCTTAAGTGAATAATTCTACTTATGAAATATGGAAGAGTTTAGTAATTTAGCTTGTGCATGGAATTCTTTTATTTTCTTTTTTTAATCTGGGAATGAGTAAGAGCAAGGTGTTACATTTGGTGTGTTGTTTTTAAACTGATTTTTTAAGAATCCAAAACAGGGAAAGAAACTCATGAACGTTCCCAATTTTTACTCCCCAAGAAATTTATTTGGAATAAGCATGGTTAAGGAAGAGGAAATTAGCATAATCACCAAGCAGGACTTTGTCGAACCCTTAACCTTTCCACACGGATCCAATAGTTTTTGGGATCGCCTCACAAAAAGCAACATGCACATATGGTGTACTTTCCATATGTTACCTGTATGTCACCAATTTCCCCTCTATAATCTAAGGTCCTGTTCCCCCACACTGCAAAATGTCCTATATGCTTAATATTACCTCATTGCCTGGTTTTCATTCCTACTTGTGCATGTATTAAATGTTGGCTATCTTGTATTAATCAATTTATGTTATTTTGATTATTTTGCCAGGTGTTAAAAGTGACAAATTTTGTGGAAAATAAATATTTTTTAAATCACCACAGGTTTGAAAAGCAGCATCGAATGAATGGCTGAGACACTGCTAACTTCCAAATGTGTTGCAACAGAGAGATCACGGACGTCTGCTGTCAAAGCTCAGCACTCTCTGGGTTCCCTGTCTGCTGGTCTGTTGCTGCCGGTTTTCTGAAGTTCTGAAGTTTGCCCTTGGGGACACATGGGTTTCCTGTCACGGAATCCTAGGCTTGTTCACAGTGTGAGGATCTGGTTTAGCTCCCGCATCTGGCATCTGTCACCTTTGGCTCCGTGTCCGGCTCCACCTGCAAATTCTATCCCCGGCATCCTTGCTGTAGATCTGGGTTCTGTGTTCAGCGCCTGTGCTTTAGAGTCCAAGCTGCATTCGGTTGTGTGTCTGCAGCCTCGCATCTCTTAGGACGTGGCTCTGTATCCCGGGTTTGCATGCAAGGTCCACATGCAGCTAAAGCTGTAGGTTCTGATCTATGCAGTCTGGCATGAAGCGTCTGATGTCGGTCCCTGGAATCTGGTGTTTGGCCTTCGGATTACATGGTCTGACTCTGGTGAGGGTACAGGGCTTTTGTTTAGGACTTTGGTCCTGGGGTCCAGGTTTTGGTTTGGGGTCTACCCCAGGTTCCAGGTTTCAGAGTCAGGGATCTCTGTCCAGCGTCCTGAGTTTGTCTCTGGCGGCTCGTGTCCATCAACCAATGTTCCCAGTGTCCAATTCAATGCCAATAGGAGTTCCCAAGTGCATGGAGTTGGAGGTAGGTTAGTAAAAAATGTAGGAAAATTCCTTGGCCAGTGGAATTGGAGAGCTGATGTCGATAGCTAAGTACTGCCTAGCAATTTACATTCTGGGAATAAATCTCAATATCTTATGTTCCCTAAGGAAGGACATTTGAGAGCGAATGGTTTACCCATTCCAGGAAAAGCACAGGAAGACCCACCCCAGTCCCGTCCTCCCTTGGTGACTGTTTTGAAAGAGGGATGATCTGAGAATGACTCTGAGTACTTCATGTGCTCATTTTGTTGCATCAGCACATCCAAAGGACACTCCTGGAGAGCAGAGTGTTCTATTGAGACGCTCTCCTAAGACCTCCTCTAACGTCCTCAAGGTTAGAAACTGGGCAAAACCCTTGTGGTTAGGAACCAGGTAAAAGCCTGAAGACAAAGGACCCAG
>PVJD01017870.1:0-16248 GCA_004026545.1 Mormoops blainvillei | reverse complement strand
AGTTTTGGTTTTGTTAATGTATCCTCACCACTGAGCTCAAATCTTAGCTCATAGTGGATGATCAGTAAATGTTTGCTGCGTAAAAGTTTAATGGATGGCTGAAAGGAAAATGAAATAAAATCTTCAGAGAGAAAGTAAGGGGATTGGTGGCAACATATTTAGCAGAATGAATAAGCTGAAATTTAACTAACTCTGTGTTATATGTGTGTTAGTGCATGTTAGTGTGTTAGTGCATGTTAGTGTACAGGTGGGTACACATACACATATGTGCTTTTCCATATACTTATGTGGAAAAGAAAGGTAGTAGAATAAGAATGGAGATAAGCAAGAAATAATCTGAATCTCAGTGCATAAGCCAGTATGTAGTGTAGAGAAATTGGTAGAATCTCTGAAATAGACATTCTCAGACTCCTGGCCCATCCTTGGCTCACACAGTGTTCTTCCCCAACTTCTGTGGAAAACTGGAGATTTTATTCTGTGAAGAAGCCCACAGTTAGAGACACAAGGCAGTACTGAGAGTGATGGGAATGGTGGATGTGAGGTGAAATGAGGAGAGGGGACAAAATGAATGTCTGTGAAATTGCCAGCACCTCTCCTAGCATACATGCGGTAAGGCTTACGCCGACAGTCTGGGAACTGAACTAATCCAGTATCAGGTCCTCAGGGAAGTATAGGTCAGGATAGGATCAGATGAGCAGGGGAGTTAATGGGGAGAGAACTACGGAGACTAGAGGGGAGAAAGGAGGAGTAAGCAGAGGAGCCTTCAGACCACGTATAGATGAAGGGGAGGGGGGAGAAGAAGGACTGGGGAGGAAGAGTCTCAGACCACAGTACAGTTAGTTGTCTGCGGTCCATTAAACCTAAGTGTCCCATTATAAGAATTCCACATTAGACAAGAAGCAGCAGCATTGGGACCCTAATAGGGACAGCAGTGCCCAGTCACTGGCTGGGGCGGCCTTGGAAAGAGTGGCCTTAACTCAGAGGTGAATCCAGAGGGTTAACAGCTGTGGCCATCAGCCAGTTATGTTCTCAATATGTAGCAGGAAATATAAACAGGAAATTTTTGTGACCACCACAATTCGTTTTTGGGAAAACTGAACAGCCTTCTTAAACATCCGTACAGACACAGGGTTCTCTTTAAAGGACAGAAAGTATTATTTATGGATACTTAAATATGTAAATGAAGTACAAAGGCACTCATGGAATTGGTAGGCATAACTTTTAGCTCAATTTGTAATGTTTTATATCTGTAACAAAAGTAGATGTCAGACCAAATATAGCAAAACATTAACTGTTTAATCTCATTAGTGGGTATACAGGCATGTGTTGTTTCATATTAAAAATAAGACATGGAGGAATGTAAGCAATAATATGATTGGGGAACACTACATAATTGGTATGCCAGGAACACAAGTTTTATGTACAAAGGGGGCGGGGAGAATCAGGAGAAGATGCTTGATTAGACTTAGGTACCAGGATACAGATTCATAGTATAACAGACAACAGGGAGTTAAAGAAAAAATTGAAGTCTGAGAAAAGCTTTGTTCTAGACTTCTGCTCTTCTAGTTACCCACCATCCATCTCTCCTTTATCAGATAATAATTATCTAATTCTGTTTTAAAAACATTATTCTTTCCCTGCGCTCACACCATATGGTTTTGGTGTGGCTGATGTTCTCCCCTTGAGTAATATTGTACATGTAATCCCGACTTGACAAATGAGGGCATCGCATTCCCTCGAATGCAATATTTGGTTCAGGGACGGGGAGATAGGGACCTAATCCAATCAGTCCAATTAAATCAAAATCTGAATTTTGTTTTCTAGGGTATTTTGGAATTAAAGACAAAGAGGTACTCAATCTATACAATTACTAAAATCCTACACTATAAGCCTACACATTTCACAACTGTAAATGGAGAAGCAATAAAAAACAAGCTACTGCAGAACAGAGTTAAACCCAGAGAAGGAACAAAGCTGGTCCCTGAGGTAATGCCTGGATTTAGAAGTGCCTGGATTTGAAGCTCGAACTAGTCAGGAGTTCCCCTTTTTAAACACTGAAACTGCCTTAAGCCAAAAAAACAAACAAAAAAACCCCCAAAATAAACAAACAAACAAAAGCCCCCCCCCAAAAAAAAAGGCTACAGTTTTAGGTCACTGAATAGAATATTTTGAATTCTGACAGTGTTGAAATACTAGAATTAACAAAATTAGGAGAAGAGACAGTATAGTGTATTTGTATTTATTTCTCTCTATTTTTAATACAAAGGAATAGAAAAAAATTAAAGTAGGTTAATAAAGTGCTCTGGCTGGGTGGCTTGGTTGTTTGACATCATCCCATACATCAAAATGTTGTGGGTTTGATCCCAGGTCAGGACACATACATAGGTTGCTGGTTTGGTCCAAGTCAGGATACCTATGAGAGGCAACCAATTGATAATTCTCTTTCACATAGATGCTTCTCTCTCACTCTCTCCTCTCTCTTTCTGTGTTGGTCTTTGTCTCTGTCTCTGTCTCTGTCTCTCTATCTGAAATCAATAAATATATTTTTGGTGAGGATTTTTTTTAAAGTAGGTTAATCATATAATAGAAGTGTAAGTGTGCTGGAAGATATAGATATGAAATTAAGACAAATAATAAAATATAGTGTGATGGTAAAAGTAACTGGGGGAAAGAGAATCTTGAAGATACAAGATGGGGAAAAGTAGGTTTACAGTTGTTTGTATGGAAAATAATGCAATAATTAATAAATAATAATACAAGAATAACCTCTGTATTCTGCATTCTCACAATGGCAAACCTACTTTTGCCTCACTCTCTACAAAGTGAATCAATATTAACTTAAAAATAGAGTACAGAAGATTCTCATTTATTGTTGGCAAAAACTACTGTTACTGTATCTTTGGTGGGCAATTTGAAAACATTTTTTTTTTCCTGAAATTAAAAATGTATATATCCTTTGGTTCAGAAGTTCTATTTCTAAAAATTTATTCCATGGAGCTATTTGCAAAAATACATAACAAAGTTTGCAGAAAGATAGTTAATATGACAATTTTCTAGTAAAAATAATGGGCCCTGGCTGGTGTGGCTCCGTGGATTGAGTGCCGACCTGCAAACCAAAGGGTCGCTTGTGCAATTCCTGGTCAGGGCACCTGGCTGGGGTTGCAGGCCGGGTCTCCAGTTGGGGGCATGAAAGAGGCAACCGCATATTGATGTTTCTCTCCCTCTCTTTCTCCCTCCCTAAAAGTTTCTCTCCTCTCTCTAAAAATAAAAAAATAAAATAAAATCTTTTTAAAAAATAATGGAAAAGCCTAAATATATATCCACATGACATGTATTAACTATATTATACAATGAGGTGGTTACAATAAATGAGATAATTCTCATAGAATGGTAGGCAATAATATATGAATATACATTTTAAGTGAAAAAATCAAGACATGCAAAAATATATAGAATATGTTATTAGTGGAAAAATATAGGGAGATAATTTCAAATGTATAGAGGATTTCTGCAATGAACCTCAAAAAAATTATTAATAGTGGTTGTCCTATGAAGACAAATTAGATTTACTAGAGGACAGGGAATGAAGGAAAACTTATTTTATCCGTTTGTTCTTTGGACCTTCCAATTTTATAGTATATGCAAGTAGTATCTGTTCCAAAGATAACCAATTTATTTCAAAAGTGAGTAAACAGAAGCAGAGCCTGAGGGCTTCATCAGCGAGGCCGATCAGGAGCAGTCACCTGGGATGGAGTGGAAGCACAATGAAATGCTGCCGCAGGGCCCGGGGCAACGTTAGGGAAGAAGATGTGATAAACAATTTCGAAGAGGTCAGGTAAGGTAAAATTGAAATGTTTCTTTTAAATTTTATCATTGAAAATAATGTCCAATAATGTAAAAGTGTTTTAAACAAATTACAGCATAAAAACAAAGTGGCAGAGAAGCTGTGGCACCGAAGCTAAACTATGGGTTTATGTTCATGAGGCAAAACAGAATATGTTAACAGATTCTCAGGAGTGTGAAGGGAAGAGAGGGTTTCAGGATGTTTGTACTGAGTGGGTTCTGCTCAATCCCCCATCTGAAAAAGAATTAAATTTATCTGTGCCAAAAATAGGAGGGGAGGGGGAAGAAAGGAGATGATGATGAGGATGAGGATGAGGATGATGATTTGGGGCCCAAAACTAAATGAAACACTACATATAATTGTATTAATAAAACCAGTGTCTTCAAAAAGCTCACACTTACCTCCAAACACATCTTTTGTTCCATCCCTTTATACTAAACTATGGGAATGTCCACTTATTTTCAAATTATATATGATTTTCCTCCTCTGAAACCAGGCTCTGAATTCCCCAGTCTTGTTCGACCACTACTGGGTTTTCTATACATGCATTTATCAAATCCTTGAAACCCAGATAACTCAGTGATGTCTTGTAAAAATAAAAATATTGGTTTGGAGAAATGTTACTTTAGATCATGTCTGAAAGAGCTATGCTGCAAATATGTAAGTGTCTTTGGAATACGGAAAGGTGAGTAAGCTCTCTGTCAGTCTTTTTCTAAGCAAGAGAGTGAAATCTTCCAGTTGTGTAGAGGATGTGAACATATTTTCTAAATAAATTTATTCCTAAAGCATCCTCTCAGGGTAACACTAGTTATTAAATCTCTGCTTACATTTTGCAATGGAGCAGGACTTGAAGTGAACACACACAGGATCAGGAATTATAATTTCTTTCATTCTGAAAATGTAATTGCTTCCAGCATGCCATGCTCTCTACACTTGAACTCTGGGTAGATAAACTACTGGACATGTGTCAAATTTTCAGCTTCATATTGTTTTATTAGTTTTTACTATTAATACATGTTTCTATTTATAGCCCTTTGTCAAAGTTTAAATTATTGCTACACTAATTCTTTCACATCAAATATTTCATAAAATGCTTCTATCTTAAATTCATCAGGAAGATGCCTAATGTGCCCGTTGGGGTGGGGAGATAGGGCCGGGATACCAGGTGTGTGTGTGTGAGACAATCAGGTCTCCTACATTTTCTATTCAGAACTTTCTTCCTTAGCTGTTATAAGAGTATTAAAACATCTAAAGCATTTGTTTTAAATTATCCACGGTTCCCTCTCTGTTTGACTAACTCTAGAATACAAGCTAAAATCAAAATCAATGACCTACATGTAAAAAGAAATGCTGTTTATGATATATGAGAAATTACTTCAAAAATTGAGTATCTCAAATGTATATTTTTCATCATATGGACCCTTGCTCCTTATAAATTTTAGGCAATGTTTTTAATAGAAATTTAGCACTTATTATATTAGAATTTCTGGTAGCAAAACTCACTTCCCCATACTCTGTCCTCTGGTTGGGTCCAGCCCAGGGCTGAGTTACATTTTTGATTTCTTTATCATTTTTCCACATACCTCTTTCTGTTATCTTCTCAACCGCCAACCAGAAAGGCTTAGCTATTTCTTACTCTTTTTCTCAACCACCTGGAAATACTAAAATCCTGTCATATACACCTTTCAATTCCTTGTGAAAGTATTCAGGAGACTGCACTAGAAATACAGGAACCTCAGGAGTTTTGAGAGAGAAAAAAAATGTGTGTCATTGGCTAAATAGAATGACCCTACAGTGTGCATGCTATTTGAGAAAAAATAAATTAGGTGGCTCACTGATAGGTGATAATATCCAAGTTTCCCAGTTCTTCCTTCCATGTGCCAAAAGATGATTTAAAGAAAGAACATCTAATTAAACATCCTGAGTTAAAACTATGACAGTTTATAAGTATAGAGAGAAAGCAAAATATGTGAATTTTATCTTAATAGTACCAGGAAAAAATTTGTTTACAGCAATAATGATCAGAATCTTGATTATTATTTCCAATGTTAGTATTTTATAGCATACATAATAAAGAAGATGAGATAATTTTTTAACTGTTTTACAATTCACACATGATAAATACTTTGAATGGTTGCATAAATAGTTTTTAATTCAGTCCATAATGCTTAACTGTTGTTTGCTTTTTTCATTAAATTTGCTTTTCACAGACTTTTCCATGAAATTCAATAGATTCTTAAAGGTATTGTGTCCAATGTGGTGGCAGCCAATGGAAGAGGGGGAAAAACCCAGCAAAAGCATATATAACTCCAGACAATCATTTGTCTTAACATTTAAACATACTTCTGTGAAAGGCAATACATTCAGTTAAAATGGTTTGCATTGAACATATGAAAGGTTATTCCTTAATAATCCTTTGGTTTTTATTAGCATTTAATCCATTCAACATATAATTTTGAGCTCTTATGTGTTACCAAGAAATAAGAATCAAATATTTCTACTTAGAAAAATGTGCATGCAAGTGATGGTTAGCAGTTTGAATTAAATAAAAATTCACTTTGCTTAGGATCAACATACATTCTAGTCAAATGGTTGTTCATTTTTCTTGAGAATCTCAGTGTGTTATTCTTTATTCTGAATATGCTTCTTCAATTGCTTTGATGTTGAGGGTCATTATGTCTTCCATTTTGTCCAAAGTTGGCTCCTTTTAGGTCGTGAGAGCCTATGTCAAAAAAGCAAATTCTAAAAGAAAGGACTGAAAATTCAGTCCAGATGTTTCCCATGTTAGGTATTTCCATACAAAGTCTGGTTAGAGAGAATGGTCCCCTGATACCCTGAATAATGGAAAAATGTTCTTATATACATATATATTTTATACAAGAGCACCATTAAGGACTATTGGTCATTAAGCATTAAATAGCAAAATGGAAAGAAAAAAAAAAGGCTGACCTGGTTTAGACAAGAGAAGGCTTGTTAGAATTATAAAAGATTTGTCAGGACATCCATGTCTTGACAAAATAAGGATTGATTTTAGCCATATTTCACTCTTGCAATTAAACTTCTCATAGAAATTTATTCAAAGCTTGGAAACAGGCAAAGGAATTATTGAGGATATTTTCAATACAAGTCTGAGAGTAGGATTATCTGATTTTCTAGGATGTGTACCTTTGACTGCAAGTATACTATTTATTAGAATATTTTACAATTCTGTAATATTAGCAATTAAATTTTTAGAAAACTTATAGCCATACATGATTGTTGTCTCAGAGCATTACAAATAATCCTAAGAGAGTTGCAAATGATTATTCAACAATAATAGTTTAAATAATTTCTGGTCAAAAGGAAAACTAACTCAAAGATTACTGTTTCTTGTCTAGTAGACCTGAATCATATATAGTCAATTATCTATTAGCAAATTTATTTCCACATTTCTTTAACTGACAAACTATAAAAATCTCAACACCTAAAATTTTTCTTCAAAGCAGCTTTAATATCTTACTGGTTCTTTCATTAGAGTTAAATAAAGGCTTTGACATGTTAATTTTATATTGTTAGGAGAATCATGTTTTTAACTTTTTGAAAATTTTACTTTAGCATTCAAACAAAAGTCTTTGACTAATAAAATAGCCCTCCAGTGATGAGAGCAGGAACAAAAGTCTGATCAAAGGAACACAGAATAACTGGCAGGCAAATAGAACATACTCAAATTAGAAAGCAAGTAACAAAGCTACAGAATTAAACAAAGGGGAAATAAGGAAATCCAGTGTCTTAGGGCAACACAAGAGCCTCGGAGCTCTACGGCATCCAAGTGTGAAGCAAATCAGGCTTCTCATAGGGGACACTGATAAAGGTGGCTTATGGTGGCTTACTATCTGTCCTCAAGTGCTGTTTCATAAATAGACATAAAAATAAAGAGCCTAGAAGAAGAATCATTTGTTAGCAAATGTGAAGCATTTCCAGGAAATACCATAGTGAGTTTCAAAGCACAGACTCCCCTCTCACAGAGAACTGTGTTCAAATCTTATTGTCTCATTTACCATTTTTACAAAATTTAAGCACATTTAAATTCTGCTGGCCTTTGCTTCTTATTTCTAAACAAAGGATAGCAAACTACATGCCTCTTAGATTTGAGATGAATGCTAAATTTGAAAATGTACATAAAGCACTTAGCAGAGTGTCATGAACATACTAAATAAAGTAACACCATAGGCTCTAGCCCTTATTATTTTTCATGATGGGGGAAAATTTTGAAGGTGATAGGTAATTAAAGAGCAAAAGGCCATCAAACTTCAAATATTAATATTGTGATTTTATTGTGCACAGAGGCTGGTGGGTTCTAGGAATACTAAACTACAGGGAAGCTAAGGTAAGGACAGAGACTGGATGCTCAGTCTGTCCTGAAAAAGGGTATTTAACAAAGAGCAATTATGATCCAGATACAAGATTGCAATACTACAATAAAATCCAGATTGAATAAAAATAATAAATAAATGAAATCTGGTATGACTTATTAGAACAGATCCAGAAAACTCTGGCAAGTCAAAAAGTTGAACAAGGCCAGAAGTGAAGCATTCAGGTTAACTAAGAATATTTTTTCTACCTTTAGTAAATTGTAAACTTATATCTAAATCTTTCTAAAGCTTTTTTTTAACCTACAATTGTGCTTATGTTATTGTACAGAAAAATATGTCATGCTGTCTTGCCATCGAGAGTTCAGTCACTTAGTTCTAATTCTTGATATTGTCTTCAAAAATGCCACCTGAACATAGTCTACTATCGCAGCAGGAAGATCAGTGAAAAGAACCCATTACAGAAAGGGAACAATTGGAGGATTACAGAACTTAGCAAGAAGCAGAATGGACTTCAGAATATAAATTTTTGTTCTCACTATAAATCATTTTATAAATCATAACATGACAATGTTGGAAAAACCCATTTATCCTTCTAGTCTCAGCCAAAATCTTATCTCTAGAATAACATCAACTGTCCATATCTAACTGAATATTATTTAGGATAAACTAAATAAATTGTAAAATTTTCCGAAGATCCTCTTTATTGGCTTGATAGCATTAGGATTCTCTCAGTCTGTACTGTGCCAAAAATTCAGCTCTACAAAATACGTATATTTGAGCACAATGCTCCAAAGAAGTAAAACACATAATTCTATCATTCTTAAGTATTCTGTTCATAAACAATGGAAACAACAAAAATCTTAACTTGGGTCCTCTTCCCAATCTCTTATGTATTTTGATTCAGACAAGGTGGAAGGATATGTGTTAATTTGGCAGCTATTTGAGCCTTGAATTGAGAAAAGAACTGCTATCCATCGTGGCCAATGCATTGAAGCGATAAAAAATCAGTATTCCTGAGAGCCAAGTGGTATGATAAGATCTCCAAGGAACAAAAGGAGAATTCCTATGGAACGATCTAAGAGAGTTCTTTCCAAGGTCGCTCCCAAGGTTCTTTCCATTCCCCTAATGTTCTCTTTCTCACCTTTAAACATTGCTAGGTTTCTTCAATACTTTAGGTACATCATATTTTATAGTATTCTCTTCAGATATTTTTAATATTTCCATGTTAAATTGGAAATAAAAAGGTTACTGACATAGGGTAAAAAACAAAGATGTATTAAGATAGTAAACCAAACTTATTTTATTCTTAATAGTATAAACCCTCAAAAGAAATAATAAATGTCATATTTTGTAACTAACCATCAATAGCACATTTGAAAAACCAACAATTTTGATCTCAGTAAAATCTGAAGAAAATGGTCCTGGCTGGTGTGGCTCAGTGGATTGAGCACTGACCTGCAAACCAAAGGGTCAAAGGTTCGATTCCCAGTCTGGGGCACATGCCAGGGTTGTGGGCCAGATCCTGAGTAGGAGGTATTCAAGAGGCAACCACACATTGATGTTTCTCTTCCTCTCTCCCTCCCTTCCCCTCTCTGAAAATAAATAAATAAAATCTTTTTAAAAGTCTGAAGAAAATGTGTAAGAAGCGAAAACCTTCAAAAACAAGAAAATTGTTGGCCATAAAATTAAATTTAATTTGATGGCTATTTATAAAACAATGTCTCACTTTATTTGACTATGAGCCCTCCCTTTCACAACAGCAGCTCTTGGATAAGAAAGACTAAAACAATTTAACTGAAAATGTTATTATTCTCAAAGAGGTGACTTTGAAATAACTTTGAGAATGAATTTTTTAAAAAGACAAACAGATGAAGTCTCCAATCAAAATTGGCCAGGAAAAGAGAAATTATGTTTCTTGCCATTTAAACTTGTCATATTGTTGAGTATCAGATCTGAAAGGAACACAGGTGAGTAAAAGTATTCGAGTACATGGTTCATACCCAACCGCCTTTGCCCATTGTTTAAGTGGCAATATTCTCTGATGTTAGTGAGTTGATGAGGTTTTCTTTCTCTGTCTTAATGTATCTATTTTGTTTTCTTTACAGGGTAGGAAGGGAAAAAATTCAAGGATTTAAGAGGGTCAGGGGAGACTACTACCCAGACAGCAGTTGCGGAAGATAATGGATGGAACTAACTTTTTCCATTTTTAATCGCATGGACTAGATAAATAATTTAAAAACCTTAAATATATAATGCTTTCAAAACAGAGAAATGGACCAGGTTTCCAAAGATATTGACTTCCAAAGTGCTATATAGAGTGGTGAAGTATTAAATTTTTAAATATTCTGATCCTAATCTTTACATTACAGACTATCTGTGTATTGATTGGAGCAGTGTGTTTTCTTTCTTCTACTAAAAGCCATTTACAGATATCACTGGCTGTCATTCTGGGAAATGCATTATTGCACTATCATTATCTACCCACATAATCAAGATCTCCTAGTTTGTTTTTTAAGTTTTTTTAAAAATACATGAAGATAGCTATGTGGTCCTAATTTTCATAAAGAGAAGTTTCCTCTGTATTTTTCACTGGAGTTAATTAAGTATTATGATGACTATTCAACTCTGAATTTGAATATTGAACTTGGAAATCTGCTGGTGCTAAAACTTCTTTAAGAGTACAGTGTAAAATCTGTTAACTTTGATAAGGTCAGAGGAGTGACTCTAAATCATTAGATCAGCCCCCAAATGAAAAAGAAATGAGCAAATTCATAACAAGCTCTCCCTCTCTGTGGTGCTATTAGAAAGTGAGGCTATGCTGTGAAAGCATTTATCGATTTATAAGGTAAACACTATATACACATATGCCTTCAATCACTCAGACGCTATTCTTTAATAAGGGTTCCAATGAATGTATCTCCCACTATTTATTGTGTTGATGAACATCTCAGGTATAAGCCTGCTCTGTTGGTAAGTATGCCTACAACCAGGAAAGTCAATGGCTCAACTTCTCTTTTTCCCTTTGTATGAAACATAGGCACCATGGAAAATATCACGACAAAGCTGATTTATTGCATAATCATCAACATAAAATAGTAACACTAACTCATCTTTGGCTAGGGCTAAAATAAATAAGCAGTGTTTCCATGAATATCAACTCTTCAACATGCTAAAAAATATAAAACTTTGTTGAAAGGAAACAAAAGTGAGAAGAACAATTTTTAAACTTAGAGGCTCACAGAAATACTTTCATAAACTATGTTTAGGGGTGAGATCACAAGGATTCTAATGTTAAAACAATAAATTTATATATTTTGTCCTTTATTAAATCTTCTTATCAACCAAGATTACGCTCTTCCCTATTCCATTCCAGACTTCAACTTAACATCATTACCTCTGCCTCTGATCAACAGATCTGAGCTCTAGTTTAAAAACCCCAGGGGAGCTTTCCTTGTTTTTCTTGACTTGATAATATGCAACTCCTAGCTCCATGTAATCTTTCACTAAGATATTCAGCATGGTTTCAAGGCCACGCTTACTTTTGTCATTCTTACAGTATTGTCCGCTTCACTCATTGGACAGTGACATAAATGAGGGTCAGAAAATGTTTCCCCTACCTCCTCTCACCCCACAGTCCCTTGTCATTGTCTTCAGAGGTAAGAAAAGTGCTTGACAGCAGTTGAGTCAAATTGTTAAATAAATGAACAAATGAATGAAGAAGTAAAGCAAAGCAATTATGAATCTCAAAGATAGATCATGAACAATTAAATCTTGCGACACGTTTTACAATGACAGATTAATAGCTCAGATGAAAGTGATACCTTGTGGCCACCCCGTAATTTTACAGATTCAAAAACAGATATAGGAAGCTTAAACAAATGCCTAGTGGCAAAGATTCTTTGCAAATGGACATAATAATAAAGTATATTATTTAAGAACTTAAGATTTCACTGTAAAAGAATGTGTTTTTTCCCATAAACACTATATGCACAATGTATGTCCTCAATTACTCAAAAAACTTCATTCTTTAAGCATTCCAGTTAATACATCTCCCAAATGCTTATAGTGTTCATGATAAAATGAGGTGTAAGCACATTGTATGCATGAGGTGCACATGCAAACTAATGGTAAATATACTTTAAATATGGCCTAATTTTTATATAATGCAAATGAAGGTGTTCATTCATTAAAACCTGAAATGTCTGAAAATTATATTATCTTTGCTACCTTCTTTCCTATATGCTGCTATGACACATAAAAAAGAGCACGGTACCCTCCTGACAGATCTACAATTCCAAATTATTTTAATATATGTTACTACCTCATGTTATGCCATCTTATACATTTTAAATAAATGTTTCATCTCTCTCTGCTATGTGGTGATTTTACCCTGAAGAGAACCGTTTTATGAATTCAATAGTAAATACTACAATAGGCCTAGAAGGGACAGTGGGGGCTTTTCTTGATCTATTCTTGAATCTTCAAACAGGAGACCATCTTAACCGATACATAAACAAGTATTGGCCCATGTGCTCACTCCTTAATGAATTCAGGACAGGACAAATGATAATTAAACAGTGGATGTTAAAGTTTAGTCGTCTCTAACTTTACTTTAGCTCCTTTCATTCCAATTTTCCTGTGGCTGCTGAGTGTAGCAGAATGATAAAACGATGGGTTGAGCTGATTTAGAGATATGGAAACAATATTAAGAAACATGAAAAGTTGTGATAGAAGCTTGGCAGTTCAGCAACAATCCTTCAGCTTGGGAAAAGCAGAATGCTTGCAAGTCTACTATGAAAGCCATTGTTGACATGAGTATTCTGGGGTTGCTCAAATTAAAAAGAGGGAAAGGGATATTATAGTCTCTCCCAGGTACCAGTGCTGTCCAGACATCAGCTACATGCCTAATCAGAAACTGATACTGCATTTTAATGTCATTTCCCCGTGTAGTTTTTATCTGCATTTCCTAAAAATTTTAACTTCTGTATGGGTTGTTTTAATTTATGTGATTATGTATCAAACTATGACAACACATTTTAAGGTCTTTAAGGCTATACGTTCATTTTATTTCTTTTATTTTTTATGTTGCAATTCTTATAAGAATTACACAAATCCTATTTTTTTCTGTAGACATCTTAATGATACAATTTAGCATTCTATAATTATTTCCATTGTTAATTAAATATATCATTTTGTAAAAATTTCTTTTGTGACTGATTCTTCATCCAAATATCAATTCAGACCCTTCTTTATATTTTTTATGTATAAACATGGAGAATGTGAAAAAAAATCCCTTTGTTATCCACACTAAAAACAAAAAAAAGAAAAAAACCTTCATACCCCTGTACCTGAGGTAAGTTAGCTGTGTGAGTTGGTACACGCCAGATTATTAGAAGATAAATTAAAATTATAATAAATCATAATAATATAAATATAAATCATCATAAAATATAATGAGGGCTAACTAAATAATTTGTGAGGTTTAGTACGAAATTTAAATGTGGGGGCTTGTATTCAAAAATTTCAAATTTTATATAGTAATAGCTAAATATTAAACCAGCATGGGGCTCTTCTAAACATGGGACACTGTGAGACTAACTGGTTGCATATCAATGTAGCTGGCCCTAGATATAACTATCATTTTATATTAATTACTAAGAATTATTTCATTAATACATGTTCTATTTCAAGTAGTAAGGCATTTGTGACTCTAAAGGGAGTCCTTTTTGGTCAATGATGGCCTTTTTCTATTAGATATATGAACTATTCAGATTATGCTTTAATATAATATTTGATTACTAGACTGATTGATCGAAATAGGAACACATATTATTAAAAGAGACCTTAGTAAATATAAGTGTAAGATCCTCCTCAGAGAAAGTTATAGAAATGGCAGAGAAATTTGAGTCTTCATGATACGTAGAAGGTTTACACTGACAGGCTATGAACACTCAAATAATTAGTGGACAATAATGGCACAAATTAAATTTGTATCTGATACTAAGTAATAAATTTTATGTGAGGTGAGATGTTGATTTAAAAATAGTGTGTGATTAACTATCAGTGGAAACAAGGAGAAAAAAAGATATTTTTGTTTTAAGAACAAAAAGAAGTTAAGTTAGAAGCAGTGTACCAGTGTACAATTAGAAGCAGTTTTCCTTCTCTATTCTTGCTGGAACATGTTGTGCTTTACACTTAAATGTGAAATGTGGTCACTAATAGATTTGTTGTTTATGTAAAAACAATAGAGATGTGAGGATATTGATAAGATAGCCCAGTTTTGTCCCCTACTTAATGGTGACACTGTTGGACCTGACCAGAGGTTCAGGTCCAGTACTTCTTCAGTGAGGCACCACAAATCACAGTGTGGCAGACTTCAGAAGGGAACAAAGGCTGCTTCCAAAGTGAAAACTGTGTCCTAGAGCTTTCCTGAAAGGAGGATCTCAGGCAGACTCACAGAATTACCACAATGATAAGGCTCTTTGAGAGCCCCAGTATAACAATACGTTTAAGGGTGAAGAGTTTTAGAACTCCCAGAAGTCTAATATTAAGGCCTTTTGCCATTCATTTAGGATTTTAAAAATCATTTTATGTAAATAGATTTGGTTTTTGATCATCAGGATTTCAAAATTAAATACAAGTATTGGTACACTATTTGTTTTAAAAGAGTCCTTGTGTTGGAACAAGTATAGAACATGCTTGGGAGAGGGAGTGAATCAACATATTTAATGTTTCTGGGAAAACTATGCTTGGAAGGGTAGGAAGAGAAAAGAAGCCTTATGGATTATAACTGACTCCTTGAAATAATTGAAACTGATCAGTAATAATTGTATCTAATGGAAGTAAAAAAAAAAATCAGAGCTCTGTCTTCAAAGCTGTAAACTTCTATTAGTCAGAAGATCCATTTCTTAATTACTATCCTGTCTCAACTTACTTATCTGACCAAAAGACTGAAGTTAAATTTATCAATAATGTTCACCCAGCAACTTACTTGTGTTGCTCAAGGTTACTGTACTTGAGAAGAACATTTTAGTCTAGAAAACAAGTTCATATAATAAAATATGACAAATTGTGTAACCACCAGACTTTAAAATGAAAACTTTTGGTTATCTTTCACATATGGACTATCAGGTTCTTACATTAAGCTTCTTTTTGTACATAACACTCCTGAGACATTGCTTTTTTAATTTACAAAAGAAACTCTGTGTTGGGAGACAATTCTCCATAGACTCTCACATTTAGTACATTTTGCAAACATGATTGCCTTTGTTCCAGACTATCTTTTGAAAGATGTTTTATAGCAGTTATTGACCTTGAAGGATAGAAATAATGTGTCCCTCCAGAAGACAGGATGGGTTTAATTAAAGTCTCCAGAGTAAAGGGAAGGCATACTTACCTCCGTTATAACAGTCTATTTCCTTTAGCTCAAGGTTCTTCTATTATGCAACTCATTCATGTGTAAGTATCAGGTGGCCTTCTTTGTCTCACCTTTGGGAAACTGAGCTTAGAGATCCAGTCCAAGATGGTAAGCTGATACTTCTTCCACTGTTATTATTGTGAGTTATAAAGGCCTTTGTTTTTGACCCAAGAATCTTGTGGCTCCTGCCAGTATCCTTGAAACGGTGTGTAGTAGGCTAACTTGTTAGTTTGTAAGTATGGTATAATTCTCTCTCAGTCTGCCATAAAAAAATACCACACACTTGATAGCTTAAACAACAAAAATTTATTGTCTCACAGTTTTGGAGACTAGAAGTCCAAGGCTAAGGTATCGGCAGGGTTGGTTTCTGTTGAAGCCCCTCTCATTGGTTTCCAGATAATCATCTTCTTGCAATGTTTTTACATGGCCTTTCATGGTCCATGTGCACTTCTGGTGTGTTCCACTTCTTACAAGGATGCTAGTTCTAATGGATTAGGGCTCTACCCATAAGACATTGTTTAACCTTAATTACCCCTTTAATGGCCCCATCTCCAAATGCAGTCACATTGAGAAATACTGGCTCAACATATGAATCATATGATTCAATATATGAATCATTGTGTGTGTATGGGGGG
>PVJD01017869.1:0-16248 GCA_004026545.1 Mormoops blainvillei | reverse complement strand
GTGTTTTGAAAAGGCCTGGATAAAGGCAGGAAGTCATTCCGCTCTCCCTCCTCCCACCAACCCGCCGGTGCTCAGAGCTGCAGTCTGCGTGACTCACATCATCACTGCCTCCTCCTTTATTTGAAATAAATGAGATAAATGGGCCTCTCACAGCACTTTTTCAACCTGGAGGCTGTGTCCGCACATGCCGTGGATCCCAGTGGGAGGCTCTGGATTGGTCTCAGGAGAATTCAGCTCTTTCTCGACGGGGTCCAGATTGAGGCCTCAAGGTCCTTCCCTGCCCTGTGGCCTCCCGGCTTCCGAGACCTGTCCCCAGGGGGTGGACTGCACAGTCCCCTGTGGTCCCGCAGTGGCTGTCTTTTCTCAGGGTGAGCACTCACCACGTTCTTATTTTGGGGCCAGGGAGAGTCTAGCCCGACTGGTAGTTCAAAGTGTTTTGTTGTTTTTTTAAGATTTTATTTATTTTTTAGAGAGAGGGGAAGGAAGGGAGAAAGAGAGGGAGAGAAACACGGATGTGCAAAAGAAACATCAGTTGGCTACTTCTCACACGCCCCCAACTGGGGACCTGGCCCGCATCCCAGGCATGTACCCTGACTGGGAATCAAACCAGCGACCTTTTGATTCACAGGCCGACATTCCGCCCACTGAGCCACACCAGCCAGGGCCTAAATGATTTTGAGAAGCTAATGAAAGCAGTGGTTTTGTACCCAGAAAAATGTTCAGCCTCACATAGGGCCCCATCCAGCATCTGAGGTCACTGCCGGAATGGGTGAGGAACACAGGCTGATGGGCCTTCTGGTCTCATGCCCTCAGCAGGCGCTTGGCACTGATAGAATGTTTGCTGACTGAATGGTTGATCGGACATGTAAGGCTATTTCTCATTCCCCTCTGCTCGTGTCCAGGGGGCACACAGTAGGTGCTCCCTGGGGAGGTGTGGCCTTTGAATTTCCTGGGGCCGGGGCTGGCATTGTGAGTGCCCCGAAAACAGTGGCCTCAGCCATGTCTCCTTGCCCTGTGATGGGAGCTGGCGGGAGTGACGGCTCTGGGCCCCTGAGCGGGAAACAGCAGCGAGCGTGTCTCCGTGGTTGGGAAACGAGGCAGGGGAACCTTGGCGGGGGCTTTGTGTTGAAAGAGACGGGGGCTCAGGCAGGAGGCTCCGCAGCATCTAATTAAAGCCCCTCATCGTACCTGTAAAGAAACTGGGGCCCAAAGACAGGACAGGACAGGACTGGCCAAGGCTTTGATGGAGTCCAGGACTAGAATTTGGCCCTCTGCCTCCCAGGTCAGGGCTTTTGCCCCTAGATGGGCCTCTGGCCTTGGAAGCAACCTCGGCTCCCACCCTGTCACATGAGCCACACCCGTCTGGGAGACAGTGACCAGAGCAATGGCTCAGTGTCCCCCGAAGCACTCATTCTTTCCTTCATTCAGTAGGCACTCCTTGAAGACCTGCTGTGTACCAGGCCTTTCCTAGACCTTGGGAGGGTGTGGGGCTAAGGGATGGGCCCAGGGGACCAGGTCTCAGCCGCTGCCCTCCTATAGCTCACATAACCCACAGGTTCGTAAACCATGCGTCAGGGCCTTTGGGAGCCGATAAGATGCAGACTCCCTGTCCCACCTTCAGAGCGTCAAGGCCAGGGAGTCTGGAGGTGGGCCTGGGACCCTACCTCTTTCCCCGATGGTGCAGATGTTTCTCTGGGGGCCCCACCATAAGACCTCCAGTGGTGGGGACAACAGCTCTTCTTTTGTAACTCTCTCAACTGTTTAGGTTAGAAATGGCGCTGCAGCAAATGTTAGGAAGTTCTCCCAGATGTCCAACTCCTGGCCTTCCTGCTGCAGTGGGAGCCCCAGGCCCTCCTGGAGGTCCCTGAGCCACCCTCCCCACCCATCTGGGCCTGCCCTCCCTGCTCAGCACTTCTCCGCGGGCTCCCGGAGCCCCAGAGCCGGTGGGAAAGTCATGTCTCTGGAATTGCAAATGGGAGCTCGCACCATATAATTAGCTCCATTTACAGCCAGGAGACGGCCCATAAAAACCTGGGTGTTTTCATGGGTTTGGGCTGGTGGGCGAGGACTGCCGAGGAGAAAACTCCCAGAGAGCAATAACCATCCCGCTCCAGGGCTCCGGGAGCATAAGTGGTTTTACGAGGCGATGGAGGGGTATTGGGGGGGGTTGGCGTGGCACTGTGGGCTCCTGGGCACACCTATCTGGCACCCATGCCGCCTTCCCACTCTGCCACCGGTCTCCGGGGTCTCCCACCCTCCAGCTGGGCACTATTATCCCATTTTACAGGTGAGGAAATTGAGAGTCCTGAAGGGAAAACCCCTGCCTCAGGTGACCTGCAAGCCCCTCTCATTAGGGACCAGCAGTGCTTTGACTTTGATGGTCCCTCGGCAAGTATTTGCTGAGTCCTTGGTCAGTTAGCGGCCGTGGGACCTTGGAGAGAGTGGAGGTGGAGTAAGGTGAGGGTGAGGGCTGGGAAGAGGCCTTTGAGCAGCAGCCTTCGGGGGACCCTGCCCCTGTTGATGGCCTCCATACTGCCTGGGAGGAAGCCTTAGCTGGGGACAGAGCCCAGGAGGGACAGACTTGAGGCAGGAGAGGGAATGCAATCATGTCCACAGCTGGTTTGATTCCCAGCTCTTCCACCTCCTAGCTGTGTGACTTTGGGCAAGTCACTTTACCTCTCTGAGCCTCTGTTTTCCAATTAATACACTGAGCGTGGGGGGAGGTTATAAGGGGACTAAATAGTAATGGAAAAAAAATACAATAAAAAATTTTTTTTGAGTGAGCATGAAAAGAGCACCTGCTTCAGAGAGAATCCTGCAGATTTGATGTAAAGCAAAAATGCTCACAGAGTTGGCGCTTACATCATTTTCCTAATTTTGTCCAAGTTAGCCATCTTTCAGGATAGAGCCAGGCCTCTGCCTGACTGGAGCTCACTCGCCCCCAGGTCCTCAAGGCCTCCTCCTCTTCTCCGCCCCCAGCCTCCCTCCCACATCCGCCCACCTCTCCACACCAGCCCCTAACTCCCTCTCTTTCCGTCCCACCCACAGTGACATCAAGAAGATTGGGGTGCGGCTGCCCGGCCACCAGAAGCGTATCGCCTACAGCCTGCTGGGACTCAAGGACCAGGTGAACACAGTGGGAATCCCCATCTGAGCTCCGACAGGGCCTCGCGCCCCCCTCGGCCAAGAATACTTGAAGAAACCGTGGCCTCCCTGCCAGCCCTGCGCCTGGCCACTAGGGACTTTATTTATTTCTAGTTGTTTCTTATTGGTGCCACCCTGAGGCCTCTGCTGGGGGGCGTCTCGGACGACACCCTTGGCGCGAACTGAGGAGATGCTCAGGGATCCTGGGCTAAGGGGCTTCTTTGCCCACAAAGGACAGCCGGCCAAGCACTTAGCGGGCACCACATGTACCCAGCATCCTGGGGCAGGCAGGAGCCCCGCCAAGGCCTTTGGACGTACATGTGGGACATTTCCAAACTGGCCTCCCTTCGCTGTCTCAGGAGGGGGCCACGAGAACAGGGTACTTCAAGCCCCACCCTCTCACGAGGAAAGGACAGAGCGAACTCAGCGGGGTGAGACCCGAAGTAGTTCCCCCATCCCCTTGTTCCTTCCTCAGACCCCCAGGCCCTGTCCTCGGCCCCCGTGGGCCAAACTCTTGCCGCCCCAGGGCCCTCACAGGATGTTTGGTTGTGTTGAGGTTTTTTAAATATATATTTTGTACTTTGTGGAGAGAATGTGTGTGTGATAGGGGGCCCGGCTAGGTCTTGGGACAGAGGACAGCCTGTGTCAGACATTCCCAGGCTGGGGGCTGGTCCATCCACCTCTTGCCTTTAAGACAACGTCATTACTCCATCAGTGTTAATGATTTTGTTTAGTTATTTTTTCGAACCTTAATTTATTACTTTTTTTTATATTTATTGTTAGGAAATGACTTATTTCTGCTCTGGAATAAAGTTGCAGATAGATCAAACTGACCTTGGCTTTGCGTTTTGGAGGGGCAGTGGGGTACAGAGGCCTTCTGTGTTGTAAGTGGGGGGAGGTGAAGGGGCTCACCCCCAGCCCGCGTGTTTAAATAGCTTCTTTCGCAAGGCACACATGTCAGGGAGCCCTGGAGTGGGGCTGGTGGGAGGTGGGCAGCGAGCCAGGGGGCAGGCCTGGCCAAGCCCAGCCTCCATGCCAGCAGGCCTCTGTCACCTTTGATCTGAAGGTTCTGGAGGGCTGGGAGGCAGGAGAATGGTGAGAACCGTCCCTGGTCTCCCTCCTACACGTCTCCACGGAGCTGTTGAAATACGTTCTTCGATTGCCCGTGTTGGGCTCTGAGGTTGACAACAGATTTTCACACGTTTTGGCTTGTTGGAGCCTCAGCACTCTTGAGTTCTGTGGGTGGCCCCATGTTAACAGAAGAGGACAACCGAGGCTGGGTCCAGTGACAGGGCTGGCCCAAGGCCTCACAGCACATTGGAGGCAGCAGCCGAAATTGAAAGCAGGGCTGGAGATCCCAATCAGATGCTTTTCTCCCGGAGGACGCTAAGGCTCAAAGATGTGCAGTGACTTGCTTTAAAAAAAAAATTTTTTTTTAATTGATTTTATTGAGGTGATTTGCTTTAAGTCACACAGCGGGAAGGAGCAGAGGCCTTGAGGGAAGCCGGAGTTCGGATCTCAAACCCTGAGCTTTCTCTGAAGCCTCCCAGGTTTCTTCCCTGAATGCCAGAGCTTGCTCACATCTTAGGAAGATGTGGCACACAGGTGACCAGGGAGATGACCAGGTGAGCTGAGATGATCTAAGGCACAGGAGGAAGGCTTCCTGGAGGAGGGGATCCCAGAGCCAGGACCTGAGGGACAACTAGGAATCACGCAGTGAAGCAGCAGAAGAGAGTGATGCGGGCAGAGTGATTGCGGAGGCGTGAAACCATGGGGTTGTGCAGGGAAGCCACGGGCAATTTGGTATCATTAGGGAGGGACGTGGGTGCCGAAGAGATCCCCAGAGGCTTGTAAGGCAAATCCAGAAGCGGAACTTGCTTTCTTTTTTAATCCTCACCCAAGGATATGTATTGATTTTAGAGAGAGAGCAGGGAGAGGGAGAAAGAGACAGAAAGAAAGAGCGAAATGTCGATGTGAGAGAGAAATATTGATCGGTTGCCTCTCAACATGTGTCCCGACCAGGGATCAAACTCAAAACCCAGGTGTGTGCCCCGACCCGAAATCAAGCACGTGACATTTTGGCATACGGAACGATGCCCCAACCAACTGAACCACCCAGCCAGGGGTAGGAACGGGGTGTTTAAGCCGAGGGCAATGTGGAGACACTGAAGATCTGAAGCAGCGTGAGGTGCGCTTCCCGGGCCCCAGACAGAAGCCACTGGTAGAGGCAGGCCCGAGTTCCGTGCCTCCTGCCTCCCAGCCTGTGGGGAGAGTGGAGACGTCCCGGCAGAGTTGAGGGCCCTCCCTCAGCTTGCCTCAGTGTCCCAAGGCAGGCCTGAGACTCTGCCCTGACCCCCTGTCATGGCAGGAGAGCTCCTCCTTGGGGACACAGCTCCTGGTCCTGGCCCACTGGGTGCCAGTGGGCGTTGGGCAGGCCTGGGGTGGGGGAAGGTGAGGGAGAGCATGGACCAGCTCGGCGGGCCTTCCTCCCGTTAACGCCGGGCCACCTGGGTGTGCCAGGCGTGTGGCTGGGTCAGGCCTTCCTGGGAACTGGCTCTTGCCCGGCCTGGCCTGTGTGGGACCATGGCTCAGTTACTGGTCTATGGCTACTGCCACCACCATTGGCAGAGCTGTGCTTTCCGCAGGCAGCAAGCCTGCATTCCCATAGCAGTCCGGGCTGCAAAGGCTCCTGAGGCCAGGCCGGAGTCCCCTTTCCAAAGCAACTCAGCCAGTGGCCACACTGGAGTGGACACAGGAAGTGGCTCAGCATGGGGGGAGGTGACCTCACATGCCCTGTCCTTCGGAGTCCCGACAGATAGGAGGCCCTCCTCGGGCACGTGAGGTCACACAGGCCTGGGCTGCAAACTGGGGTCTGTGTTCAAAGGCTGGTGGGCAACTGCCTGGAGCTCCCAGCAGGCCCCACAGTTGGTGAGAGAGGGAGTTAAAGCAAACCTAGCTCTGTCCCCTAGAGCGCCAAGAAGCAGTGACACCCTGGTGGGAATAAGCACACCCAGGCCCTGGATCTTGGTTCCTAAACACCACACTCTAATAAAAGGAACCAGGACCCCTTAGAGAAATGACTGATTCCAGGGTTGAGGCAGGGAAAAAACAAAATGAGTCTGGAGTATCTTGTGGCTCTAGAGAGAAAGGGAAAGCTTGAAAAATAAACAGATGGGGGGTGCCAGACCCAGGAGCCTACACGAAAGGAATCCCGGATGACCAAACCTAGACCAGATAGACCAAACAAATAACAGAATTAGATTACAACCCAAAGCAGAAAATACAAATCCATAAGTCCATACTGATATAAATAATAATTGAAGAGATAAGTAAGTGGGGGAGACCAAAGAACTCTTCCTTAAAAAATGATTTCAAATAATCCAGGTAGGTTCCCCCTCCAGCAGGCGGAGCTTAATTTCCCATGGCTTTGAGTGTGGACTGGCCTAGTGATATACCCTTGCAAAGAAAGAAAACCTAGAAAGGGTTAACAATTTTTTTTCACATTGGAGAAACCTGGCAGCACCACCATGGTAACCAAGTTAACACGAAAAAACAAACAAACCAACCCAGAACAGCAGGAATATGTTGCTTGAATTTAAGATCAGGTATCAGCAAACACTTAGAAAAGATATACTGGGTGCCACCCACCGCTCTGAGTGCTTTGCCCATGTGTACTTAATCTTTTCAACACCCTTTGGAGGCGGGGACCATTACTACCATTTTACAGACTGGAACACTGAGGCACCTGGAGGTTTAAGTAGCTCACCAGAGCCCCTGGCTCACGTATAGCAGGGGTAGGAGTCGAACCCAGGTACCCTTGGTCCCGTGCCACAGAGCCCCTGATGACAACGGTTTCTACCTGCCGCTCTCAACTACTGAGTGAGGACATTCTCTCTCTATCGTGGCCACCTCTGCCTATAGATGCGGTCTAAGAAGCACTGGCTTTGGGGAAACTAAGGTCATGTTACCTGTCCCAGGCCTCCAAATGCCACAGCGTCCCACGACTCAGACACCCAGGTTGGGGAGGGGGGAGGAGAGGATGGAGGTGGGTTAGCTGCTTGGTTCTGTCCCTCAGCGGAGGTCTCCTGCTCTGTGCCAGGTGGGGCACAGGGGCCACAGAGTAAGGAAGGCCCTCTCTGTCCCCGTGGGGCTCTCAGGCAGGTGGGAGGGGCCATGGCACTACGATGAGGGGGAGGAGCTGGGTGTTACAGGCGCCAGAGGGGAGACCTGATTCAGCCTGGAAGGTTCGGGGAGGCTTCCTGTAGAAAGAGGAGCCATCCAAGCTGAGACCAATTTCGAGTAGGGGTCCGCCAGGTGAGGGGGAAAGAAGTGTCCCCAGAAGAGCCTGTCCCTGCCCTCCACACCGCAGACTTCTGTGGGTAGGGCTGAGTCCCTTCATTTGACAAGGACAAACCCTACTGCGGCTCCAAAGCCACCCTAGTCCCTGGCTGTCATGCCATAGGCAGCCCTATGCCACCAGCTCTGACCTTATCCCATCCCAAGCTGAACCTTCATCTCCGAGCTCAGTCATCTCAGCTGCGAAGTGGGCCTGCAGCCCACAGCTGGGGCTCTGAGCTGCTGGGGCTCTGAGCTGCTGGGGCCCGGCAACCCTCTGATGTACCAACAAAGCCCCAAAGGAGGCAAAAGCAGCAATTCGGAGGGTGCTTGGTTGGGAGTCGCCCCCTTTCTCTGCTGCTCCTGGTCTGGGCTGCAAGTTAAAGCAGTGTCACCAGGCACCAGCCTTCGATTTCCTTTTAATTAGCAAATCCTAGAGGAATGGGCAAGCTCACTGCCCCTGCCCCGCTTCTAGCCGTGGCCCAGGGTGGAGGACAGGGCACGCGGCAGATGCCTCTGGAGCAGAGGTCCAATGACCGGGTGCTGGGCTGCACCTCCCCATGGCCCTCTCCCCAGATCAGTGTCTGGCACCCAGTAGGCCCTCAATAAACAAATGAAGGAAGGAAAGAGGGGCTACACTTTGGGACCTGAGGGCCTAGGGGGGCATATGAAGCTAGGTTGTTCAGGGGCCTAGACGCCGGTGGCGTGGGGCATATACCACAGGGGCTCCCGGCTTCTGCTGGTTGGCCAGGACCGCACAGGAAGTGAGGGACAAGGGGGTCCAGCGTTTCTGAACACCTACTGTGTGGCAGCGTGCCAAGCCCAATACCCACATTGTCATATTGAAAGATCACAGTGAACCAGAAAGTCATGGATTTTTCCTCATTTTATAGATGGGAGCACTGAGTTTAAGTGGTTATGGTATCAGACGAAGATCCCACAGCTAGGAGGTGACACTTGGGTGTCCCGGAGGTCCTTAGACCAGCAGGAAGACCCTTGGGCTGGAAGAGGGAGATGGGCTTTATCGGGCATCTCCTGTTGACTTTGCTGGGGGACCCTCAGTGTCTCTGGGTCTCGGTTTATCCCTTAGTAACATGGAGGGCTCAGGGAAGTCCATCCTGGCTGGCATGAGGGGCTCCTGCCCCCCCCCCGAACTGATCTGCCTGTGCCCCTCTCCTGCCCCATGCAGCCCCAGGCAGCGGGCCCCACTCCAGCCCCTCGGGGTCTGGCTTTCCAGTCCAAACCCTGTCGGCCGTTCTCTCTGTCGGCAGAACCAGACTGGGTTTCTGGGAAGCTGTGGCTGAACCCCGCCCTGCCAGGGGTGGGGGCCCCTCTCTCCCTCTGGGCCTGGGCCCCGTTTCAGCAGTCTCATCACATTCCCCGGCAGCCTTGGCAGCCCGGACAGACGGATGCACTTTCCACACTGGTCTGGCAGAGCCAGCAGCTCATGGCCAGGTCTCCTGCTGGGTGGGGGGTGGGGGGTCTTGTCCCCAAGGACCAGGACTCGGAGTCCAGGCAGACCAGTCCCAGTATCTGGGAGCAGATAGTTATATCCCCAAGTCCCCAGGGCACAGCCACCCTTCCCACTGCCCCAAACTCCGCACCCCTCCCATGGCACCGTTGTTCTATCCAGAACCCCCAAACCTGCCCGCCCTCCCTTCTCCATCTGAGCCCTCCCATCCTCCCCATAACCCCCCACCTTATTTCTCCCTGTAGAAAATATACTCACCCTTCCAAGCCCTGCTCAAATGCTTCATCCTCCAAGAAACCTCAAGAATCACCCCTGTTGCCAAATGGTTTGGGAGAAATCAGCCCCACCTCCCCATGCTCCCATTTCAGCACATGGATCCAGCAGGGCTGGGACGACCTCAGAGGTGTGTCTGTCTGTCCAGCTCACTCTCCTGAGCAGCTACAGTTCCCTTCTCCCTATTACTTTCTTCAAGAACTCCATGGACTGCAGTGATTATTATCCACCCATAGGTGGGGGGATTGTATACGTACCCCATTTGCCCAGGACCCGTGTCAGGTATACTGTTCTGTATAATTAGTAACATCATCCCTTTTCACTCTCTGTATCTATTTGGACAGCGATTTATTTGGTCACCCTAGCAGGAGGCATAGAGAAGTGAAGGGCTCGCCCCAAAGCCCTGAAGCTAGAAAGTGGCAGAGACAGGACTCGAACCTGGCACCCAATCCCAGGGACCTCCTCTGCACTGATGTGTTTCAGGGTGAGTGTACCCAGGCACCCTCTAGGGCCTATTGTGTGCCACCACTGCCTGGAGCTCTTCTCTACACCCTCGGCACAGCCCACTAGCTTCCCCTTACCTTTCAGCTCATGTGTCACGGCCTCAGAGTGTCCACCCGTCAGCCATCTTAAAGGGGCTCCTGACCCTACCGCGTTTCCTCTGTGCCCTTTTGACTCTTTGCAGCTATAGGCTCACAGGATGTGATGACTGTCATTGGCCCTACCTTCTGCCCACTGCCAGTTCCCTGAGGACAAGGACAGGTCTGCCTTGTGACTCCTGGATCCCCAGACACCCAGAGTGCCCCCATGTATTTGGTGATAGAATCAATGAATGCTGCTTGGTGATAGATTCTCCAGTCTGCCAGGGAGAGAGGCCCAGGGAAACATCGAGATCACTCAAAAAATAAATGCCATGGTTTGAGCAGCATGGGGACTGTGGGACCCAGAGAAAGAACAACTTAGCCTGGGACAGGTCAGGGAAGGCTTCCTGGAGGAGGCGGTGTCTGAGCAGACTTGAAGGCTGAGGTGATCGGGGGAGAAGGAAGGGTGTTCAGCTTGTAAGCTGGAGTAAGACCAGTGTGGCTGCAGCTTTGTGGGCAGGGCCCCTGCAGCAGGGAAAGACAAGGCTGCAGGGGAAGGGAGGGGCCTGAACCAAGAGGGCCCAATTGCCCAACGAAGGACATTATTTTTATCCTATTGGTTCTTAATTAGGGGGAGGGGAGAATGGACAAGAAAAATTCAACTTTCATTTTCTTCAAAATTGTGCTGTCCCCTTGTTAAAAAAAAGTACGTGCTGACTGATAGTTATCTAAGTGTTATCCAAGTGTTGCCGGCCATCTGTGAGACCAGAGCCGTTGCCCTGCCTGGTCCCCCAACAAAGATGCAGGTGTTCCTGCCCTGCCCCCCACCCATCCCAGCCCTAGCCATCTGTCTGGAAAGGCCCTTTGTGGTGGCCTCTGACATCACAGCAGGGGGCAGTGTGATGTCACAGGGCCCCTTTGTGGCCTCGGAGGGGGAAGTGCTCCACCAGGGGCCCATACCCCACCCCCGCCAATCCTATTAAGTTTAGGCTGGAGACAAAGGCAGCCGCTCTGTGCTTTAACCCTGTCTGAAGTGACTTGCACGCAGCAGAGGGGGTGGGGGGGACAGCAGGAGGCTGTACATTCCAGAGCCGGCCCTCTACCCGCCCCCAGTCCCCCCTCTGGGCCTCTGGGCCAAGCTAGAAACCGTGCTGTCCCCACCGGCCACTGTCCCCATGTCCCCAGCCCTCCTCTCTGGACTCCCAGAAAGCGGGACAACAGAGATCAAGGGGCTCCAGGCCCCGGGCCTCCCGCCCTATGTCGCCCTCAGAGACAGGGCCTGTGAGGAGGAGCTATAGGCAGAACCTCCTCCTGGGTCCCCGGCACGACAGTCAGCTTGCGAGATGAGGAAGGGAGGCCCTGGGGGCGTCGGGGGCCCTGGGCTGGGCGATGGAGGCAGAGCCAGCTGGAACCAGAGAGGGCAAGAGCCCCTGGAAGACAGACCTGGGGGGAAAGGCCTCTGAGGGCACAGATGGGGAGCCGAGGCCTGGAAAGGGACAGGACTTGTCAGCCAGCGGCATCAGTGAGAGCCGCACTGGCCTGTGCTGCAGGTCATCTGATCCTTGAAACCCTGCAAGGGGCTGTGGCCTGTGCCAACCCCAGGCCTGAGCGCTCTGGACAGGCACTCAGAGAGTCGGCCCTAGGTTGGGGATGGCTATGTGGCCCCTCCTCCCAGGTGTCACTGAGGCAGAATGGATCAGGACTCCCCAGGGCTCAAGCCCTGTGGTCAGCTGGCCTGATCTGCAGCTCCTCCTTTGCCACTAACTGCACCCCCACCCCCACTGAGCCCCTGTTTATTGGCCCATAAAACGGGATTAACGGTAGCCCTCACAGGATTGCATGAGGGCTGGACAGGATGGGGTGAGTGCCGCCATGCTGCTCCACGTCATGAGCCCGCCCCTCGCCGCACCCCAGCTGGGCGTGGGGGCAGGGCATCTCCCAGCCCTGACGCCACCCCAACTTCCCAACTGTCCTTGGGCCCAGCCCTCAGCCAAGCCCCCTCCCAGGCTGGCATCTGCACCCTTCGAAAGGTCCTAGGCTGGGAGGAGGGCCCAGCTGACTGGGGACAGCTAGGTGGGGGGAGGCGAGCAGCTTCAGGAGAGGCCTTGGCATACCCCGCTGTCACCCAAGTGGGTTTCTCCATCCTTGGCAGAGTGCCCGGGCACACAAGCAGGCCGGGGGTGGCTCAGTTTCAGGCAACAAAGTCCCCTTTCTCCCCAGCTTGAGGAATGCCTGGCACCCCCTCCTGCGCCCACCCTGATCCATATCTGTTAGCCCCTTCCGGGGTTCACTGCAGAAGGGGGTGGCTAGGCTGGGCACCGGCTCTGCCCTGAGCCTACAAGGCAGCCCTGCCCCTTTATGGGGTGGGAGTGCATCCCTGCCCCTCAGCAACTCCCTCTGTCCACCACATGCACACGTGCACACACCCACACGCACGCCCCAGACAGCCTGGCCCCTGCTGCAGCCCAGGGTCCGGTCCGGCATCAGGGACAGCCCGGCTGAGAAGGTGCAAGGCTGCGGAGTGCGCGCGGCCTGGCTCACCTTGGCTGTGCTCCTGTCTTTGTGCTCAGGGATGTTTTCAAAAACACCCTAACTTGGCAGAGACAAGAGTCACAGCCCCACGCACACCTGCCTCAGTTTTTTGAATTGAGGTGAAATCCCAGAGCCTGAGCCCCTGACTCTACTTACGCCCCCACATTTTACAGGGGAAGATGCAGAGCCCAGGATGGGCAGGGGTTTACCAAAGGCCGTGGAGCCTGGTGGTGGGAGGAGGGTGGGAGCTGGGGCAGGGCACACACAGGCTCTGGTGGGGTCTCACTTGGACCCTAGACAGGGGCAGGGAGAAGTGTCCTCCTGGGTGACGGTTGTCCCCCTGTGCCAACGAGAACACTGAGGCTCAGGAAGGAGAGACCCAAGGTCACCCAGTGAGGAGCAGAGTGAGCACTGGCGCTCCAGCCCTGGGGCCCCGTGCCTGGGACGGATGGTCAGAAATGCTGAGCCCCGGGGTCCCTTCCCTGGACACCTGCAGAAGAATGCTCAGGCCCAGGGTGCTTGCTGCCCCGGTCTTGACCCCTGGGCCCTGGGCGGGACCTGCCATAGCCCTGGCCAGACTCCGCCCCGACACCTCAGGAATGTAGGGGGAGGGGGACCCAGGGAAGATGGAACCGGGGGTCCAGGGGTGGACAGGACAAAGAAGCCACGTGTCTGGACTCTCCCTGCCCCTCTGGGTTGGACCACAGCTGGCAAACAGGGGCCCCCGAGGGTGGGTAGTTCAGGCATGTGTCCCTGCTTGCTACATGACCCTTGGTATGCAACTGCCCCTCTCTGGTTTCCTGGGCTGCAAAATGGAGTGCAGGAGCAGGGCCTCTAAGGCAGAGTTGCTGCTGAAGGTCTGAGGCTGGGCCTTCTGGCAGAGGGGCAGAGAGAAGTGGGGGGCCAGCCCTGTGGTGGGCGCCTCTCTCTGCCTCCCCCCGCAGCCTCAGGAATCGCCTTAATTACAGCATCAGCCTAGCTGCGCTTCCTGCCATAAACCCAGGAATCTAAATTAGAAGGCAAGAGGCTGGCTCCCCCTTCCCTCTGACCCCCCAAGTCTGCCGGGAAGTTCTCCTGGAGACAGGCCGCCAGTGGGGGGCTAACTACTGAGGTGCCCAGGGTGCAGGCTGGGGGGCCTGAGGGGCTGGGCAAGTGGGTAACTATCCACAAAAATCTTCATGCCTGTCACTGCCAATGCCCGCTGCATGCCAGGCACCAGGCTAAATTAGCTCATTTGACCCTCCCAGCAAAACAGCTAGATTGACGTCAAGAACCACTTTTACAGAGGAGGAAACTGAGGCATGAGCCCAAGGGTGTTGGTGGCTGAGCCAGATGGACCCAGGTCTCCAGCTTTCAAGCCAGGGCTGGCAGCCTTAGTAGAAGGAAGAGGGGAGGGTGGGGGACAGTGGAGACGGGTCATCCTTCCTGAGGAGGGGGAAGGGGGACCCTGACCCATGAGCCAGCCCCCTCAGCCCCAGGAGATGAGAGGGCTGTTGATGGGAAGGGGTTTGAGGAGCTGCTGTGCGGAGAACCAGCAGGGTGTGGGCCCGGTGCATTCAGAGCACAGTATGCCTTTGGCAAGCCTGGCCCGGGCCTGCCCCTCCCAGGGACCTGGCCAGGTAGACCAGGGCTGGGGGTGGGGCCCTTCAGATTCCTAATGAACACCCAGCCAGAGACCTGTGTGTGTGTGTGTCTTGAGTGTGACAGTGAGTGCGCGTGTGCATGCGTGTGGTGGGAAGTGAGGTCATCTGGGCAGAAGAGAGCTGAGCTTGTCCAAACCACTGGAGCCACTGGGGGAGAGAGAGACAGACTTGGAGGGGGGCGGCGGGCAGTGCCAGGGACTGAGGGAGGGAAAGAGACCAAGGCAGAGAGGAGAGAGACAGCAAAAGACAGAGACGGAGAGACAGAGGGACAAGGTGCGGGTGGGGGTAGACAGACAGGCGTATAGACAGGATAGGATGACAGAGGATGTTAGGTCAGGATTGGGGAGACAAGGAGATGCCCAGGGAAAGGCTGAGTTTGAGGAAGAGGGAGCCAGAAAGCAGGGAGCGGGAAGTCCTGGAGGGGAGGGCGCTTCGGTCTAGGTTTCCCATTTATGCACCCTCCCCTGGCAGGGGACTGAGGGAAGAACCCTCGTGTTCGTTTTTTGTCCCAGTCAGGTGGTCTGAGGTCACCCATCCTTAAGGCAATGTTTTGAGGACCTGTTACATGAGCATCCTAGAGGTGGGGTCTACTTGAAGGAGCCAAAGCTCAGAGGCTGGAGAGCCCAGGGGGTGATCCCAGGGTATGCCCTGAGAGCATGGGGGGAGGACAGGGGGGAAAAGGAGGCTGACTTCAGATGGACTGGCATTACAGAGGCTGCTGTATGGAGGGAGCTGATGCCAGAGCCGGCCGGGGCCCACACCCTGGCAGGGCTAGGGCAGGAGCCAGATCCGCTTCTCACCAGCCACAGTCCAGCCCCTCTGGGACCTCCCATCACCCAACTCCCCTAAGAGCCTTACAAGGCCCCGTGGCCACCTCAGTGCCACCCTGCTCTCCCTAACCCCGTGCTTCTCAAATGTAGCAATTGGCAACATCTGGAGACAGTTTTGTTTGCCACGGTTGGAGCGGTTTGCTACTGGTCTCTAGAGGGTAGAGCCCAGGGATGCTGCTAAACATCTTATAATGTACAGTGATACCTCGATACTCATTGTAAATTCGTTCTGGAACTCGTGACGAGTGCTGAAATCAACGAGTACCAAACAAGAGCTGAGTGCTGAAACATTTTTTCTCTCGTGAGAGTGCGACCATTACAGGGTTTGACGAGTTCTGAAGCTGATGAGTACCGAGGTATGACCGTACAGGACAGCCCCTCAGACGGAATCCAGCACGATCCGCTCTTTTCTGTTCCTAGAGCATGCCAAGTTAGTGGCTGCCTCAGGGTCTTTGCACTTGCTGTTAGCCCTGCATAGAATATGCTTTCCTCAGATCATCGCACAGCTCCTGCCTTCTCATTCTTCCAGAATCTGCCCTTTGGAGCAGTTCTCTCTAACACCTGCAGCCCTTCCCTCACTGTCGGTCATAAACCTCTGATTATTTCCCTCCCAGCACTTATCTCCACAACGTGACGGTCTTGTTTATTTATTCATATCCTTATTATAGTCTGTCTGCCCTCCACTGGGCTGTGAGCTCCACGAAGACTGAAGACTTTGGTTCTCAGCAGTACCCAGACGCTAAGTACAGGGTGTTCAGATGGAGAGCTCACTTAGAAGGGCCAGGGGCTGTTTTAAACACTGCTTGGAACCCTTTACGTAAATCAATTCATTTCAGTTCTATGAGGTAGGCATCGTTGTTATGTCTGTTTCACAGGTGGGGAAACCGAGGCTTGGGCGTGTCAAGCGACTTGCCCAAAGTAACACAGCTAGTCAGTGCCTGAGCTGGGATTCGAACCCAGGCTGGCTGGTTTCAGCATTCTTGACTTTAGCAGTGCCACAGCACAGTCTCTCTGCAAATGTGGATGTATGCACATTTATATGGTTGAGTGGATATATGACCCAGTCACCGGGACACATGACCCAATAACCCAGGCCTCTGTCTTTTCCCATGAGAAAGCCTCCCACGCCATACCCTGGCCCCCGTCACCTCCCCGCCAAACCCCAGATCTGCAGTGCCTCTGTCAGTAGAGCTAAGGTGTCTGAAGAGAGGGAGGTCAGTGGGGCTCCTTGTCTTCGCTCAAAGTCAGCAGGGAGACAGGTCTTTGTTGGCAGGTCCCTACAGTGAGGAGACTAGGGGACCCAGAGAGCCGGGCTCCTCACCCTGGGGATCCCCCATCATAGTCACTGCACCGGGGCCACAGCTGCTGCCCTGAGTCACTGTTGACTTTCCCAGGCACTCCTGGGCGCGGGGGCAGAGACGCACCCCTTCCTTGTGCCT
>PVJD01017868.1:0-16255 GCA_004026545.1 Mormoops blainvillei | reverse complement strand
AGGAGCAAAGCTATAGGTGTTTGCCAGGGCAGGGCAACCCACTTTGCAGCATTGTGGTACTGTCTGTGGGAGAGGAGTTAGAGAGGGAACAATGCCACTTGCTTGGCTCTTGTCCCACTTTCTGTCACTTCCCCTGCTACCTGTAAGCAAACTGGGCCCTTCGGTGCTGGTTCCCAGGTGGGTGGGTTTGTGTACGTTCAAGGACACCATGGGACTGTCCAACAAACGCTTCTGTGAGGCAGGGAGTTTCTCTCGTTGCCACAACCCCCACAGGTGTTTACAGCCAGATGTTTTGAGGATTTAGTTTCCTGTGCTGGAAGCCTGGTTTTCACAGTCTTGTCTTGCGCCCCTGTTGTTCCTTCCAGTTTATCCACACATAAATGTAGGACCACCAGCTGCCATCCTTCCCGTCCAGTCCACTAGCTACCGCCTTGTCACGTCCCCTCTGCCCCAGTGGCCCATCTCTGTCTCTGCCCCTCCTACCAGTCTGGATGAATGTTTCTTCTTTAACTCCTTGGTTGTCAGACTTCCATACAGTTAGATTTTCTGGCAGTTCTGGTTGTTTTTCTGTTTTTAAATTTGTTGTTATCCTTCTTTTGGTTGTGCGAGGAAGCCAAGCATGTATCTACCTATGCCTCCATCTTGGCTGGGATTCCTGAATTATTTGATTTTAAACTTTAAGATAAACTTTACTTATTTTTGTCTTCTTCCAAAAATAAAGATATTAAATCCCTTAAAGTTAAATCAAAATATTCAGGTATTCTACTATAATATTGCCATTGCATGGGTTGAAATGGTTATCTCCCAAGTTTGCTACTTTCATAATTACCCTTTTTATTTTTTAAATCACACTGCTTAATTACATATAATCAAGTTTGGTTAACGATCTTTTGCACAAAGTAGGCTCTCAGCTATTGATGGATGCCCTAATTTAAGGTTAATTGCAAGTGTCTTGAATAGGTTGACACAGTTTAACAACTTGAATATTGTGCTTTGTAAGTAAGCATAAATTATTAAAACTTTTAAACATTTAAACTTTAAAATGATCAAATCAACTATAAGTTAAGTGAGTGGAAAACATTCACAGAATATTTAAAATAAGGTGCATTCAGATTATCAAAATGGAGGGAAAACATCCATATTTACGAGAGAATGTCCCTTATTACTTAACTTTTAGTGTCTCATACTGTAGGTTATTTCCTTAAAGAGAGCTATATTAGCATTATATGATAAATACAGTTTCATAAATTGTATTTAACACTTTATTATGAAAAAAATTCTGAAGCATCATGAGCTTCCAGTATTCATAATGAGGTATCTCACAGTTTTCTTTTACAGAGTTAAAAAAATTCCAATCATAAGTTTGCAATTTAAAAAATTATTTATCTCTAAGGGTAAAGATTTACAGAATTTTAAGACTCATTCTGCTTGTGGATGTTGATAAAAATTTACTTTTATTTTTGAGGTTGACTTGTGCAGCAAAAAGCTAGAACGAGCTGAGCAATTGATTGGCGGTCTTGGGGGCGAGAAGACACGATGGAGCCAAACAGCTCTGGAGCTGGGACTGTTGTATAACAACTTGACAGGAGACATCCTCATTTCTGCGGGAGTTGTCGCTTACCTGGGAGCCTTTACATCTAACTATCGACAGGTAAGCGATCCTAGTCAGTTTGCAAGGTCTCTTTCTGACCCCCCCATGACAGCCAACATTAATCCTAGAGATGTTTGTTTGTTTGTTTTGTTAAATTTGAGAAGCAAATGTATTTTATTTCTGGTTGCACATTTAAGTTATTCTCTGAAGTAGCTCAATAAATACACCTCTAAAATCTGTTTTAGAAATAAAATGATCTGCTTTAAAAATTTAATGTGAAATAGTAGACCCAAATGATAAACTTTTAGTTCCTAAACAAGTATAAAGGCATCAGTATTTGTGTGTGTGTGTGTGTGTGTGTGTGAACTAATCCTTGTGAATTTCAATAATAAATCATTCCCAAATCACTTCAGAGACTGAAGCTTCAGGGCAGGAAATAGCTTGCCTAAAACCCAGTTGATAAGTGACTTTTTTTCTTTAGGAAACAAAGACCAAGTTCTCTGTTTTCAATTCCCGCCCCTTTACCCTATCGTACCTCACTCTTCTCCTTGACCCAACTCCTAATCCTGTTTCTTCTCCCTCAAGTTTTCTTCCACCTTTCAGTCCCTTTATGAACAAAACCCAGCAGATTCTTCAGCTGTCTTTAGGAAAATCAAACTAGAATCCAGCCCTGAACATGGCCCTGCTGAAGCAAGAGAAGAGATTTAGAAAAATTAAAAGAATTAAAAGAAAAAGGGGGTGATGAGAATAAAGAGAAGGGAGAAAATTACAACATTTGGTAATAGCTTCTGTTGTCAAGCAAGGAGAAAACGATAACACTTTTATCATTTTACAAAGCGCTTGCTTGTGATCTCAGCTGAACCTCACTTAATTTCAGGACTTTCTCTTAAGCAGGGTTCTTGGTGGCCACTGTTTTAGTTCATTTGTTTGTTTTTACCAAATGGGTTTAAAATCCTCACATAGACAGTGCTTCTGTCTTTAGCCTTTAGGGTTCTGGTAGCCCTCGTCCTGGTGCACAACCTCTATATTCTTAGTTTTGTCTATTCATTTGTATCTTTGAATGACTGTCTATGGTTATGGCATTAACATTTTGTAGTTCAAATAGTTCAAATTTTACATTACACTATCTACCTAGTAATAGATTCATTTGCTTGACAATTGCATAGACTGAGGCTTATAAAAATTAAGAGAATTGCTCAGAGCCACGTAGCTGATTAATGACAGAACAGGAATGAGACTGGAAGTAACCCAAACTTTTCATTGAGCACTCTTTTTCCTTCTCTGCAACAACGTGGAACAGCAAAAGGAGTAGCTGCAGCTGCCCTTACCCTCTCTGTTGGTTCCCAACATGGGTGTCTGAGCTGGCTCCTGCTTAGTGGTCCAGTGTCACTCTGAAAGGATACCAGCCAGTAGCGCCCCTTGTAGCCCAGCTCCCTCTGACAGACTCATCCCAAGGCACTGCATCTTGTTGACTTCGCAGTTACCCACTGCTACCAGAATGGGGCTACCAGCCAGACCGCCATACAGATACTTCAAGGAAACATTGAAGTCCCGAAGTGAGACCTTGGAATTTACTGACCAAAACAAAGCAACAGTCAAGATACAACCAAAGCTCATAGCTCCTTCTGTGAACTCATATCCACTGTCCCCGCTCCTGATTCACGAAGCTGCATCATCTCATCCCATCATACCAACACAAAAACTGAAAGGCAGTTTTATCTTTTTCTTGCTTCACTGTACCAACCTAGGCTTTCACTTTTCTTAAACGAGTCTCTAATGTAACTGTCCCTTCCTGTGAATTCATTCTTTGAGTCCCACTCCACAATCTTCTCTCTTTGATTTCTCCTGGGTCAGGGCAGCTGGCAGTTGACGCCCCACCAAGGGTTTCCTTTCCAACTCTAATTTTAGTATGTGTGCTGCCGAAGCGAACACTAGGCCTTTTAAATTCTAAACATAATGGCTATAGTGGCAACTTCAGTGCTCTGCCCAGGTTACCTCTTGGCTTCCTGTGTTTTCAGGTTCACATGTGTCCCTTTTTTGTCACACTTCCCTTGGGTTCTTAGGACCCACTTGCCCAGTGCTTGGAGAGTTAGAATTGCCTGGGAATTTACTTCCATCTGGCTCAGACCTTCCAGAATGACTGACAGACCTGAGAGCATGAGCGCCTGTCTCCCTTCGCTCTGGCTGGGACAACTCCAAGGAATAACTTACACCCCTGTGGGATCAAGGTGAAGGTACCTGCTGCAGAGCTGGATGGCCCCTCACCTTTAACTGGATTCTTCCAGTCCTTGTCCTGCTTCCTCTAGCATCCCTGCCTTCACAAGTCATTTCACATAAATCTTCACCTTATAGTCTGCTTCTGGGTAGACAAAAAGACCTTACAATAATCTTGGTTCTTTTCTAACCTCAAAGTCTCAAGATACCAAGAATGTTTAATGAATTGCTGGATTCTCCTCCCCCCAAGCTTGAATCTAAGTTGCTGTCAATTCTTCATCAACCTATTTGTAGAGTTGCTGGTACTCTTCATTAAAAAAAAAAAAAGAAAATTTCAGTTCTAAGATAACTGGGCCCACAGTACTTTTACTGCAATGCCCATGCCAGTTGCAAACAGAATCCTACAGTTTTATAAGGACATATAAGACCTGGAATTCGATTAATTTGCATTTTTTAAGTGACCTTTCTCCTGCCAGTAATTAGTCAAAACTGTGTTGGTGCTGCTGAATATTTTCACCAAGGTGCCACCCTTCATGGTTAGATTTTCATTTCCACCATCTATCTCACCACCTGTTTACCACCAAGGCCCTTGGCTTGTATGGTGAGGTGCTTGCTCAGAGTCCCTCATTTCAGTTCATTTCAGTTATTCTCTGCTGTCACACCCTCACAGACATACAATTGGGTCACTGAAAATTTTAATCAGAGTTCATCTATGATAACATACTATACCTGTCAACTACAAACAGCATTCCACAACAATTTGATTGGCTTTCAGTTTCTCTTCTTTCCCATATCATTGACTGCCACGCCTACTCCAGCATCAAGTTGTACCTAAGAAAACCTGCAGACCTCCCCATAAAGTATGTAGGTCAACCTGTAGCCTGACAACAAAGAGATCAAAACATGACAATAGAAACTGTGTACTAGGAGGGGGAATACAAACTGGAAATGCTATCAGCGCCTCCTCCCTACAACCAAACCAAACAAAATAGCCAAGTGCTAGTTATTAAGTACTCATGAAAGGCAAGAATTTTGCCCCCAGTGTTTGCCCTCTAGTGCCATACCTGTGAATATGTTACATTACATGGCAAAGGGGCTTTGCAGGTGGAATTAAGGTTGACAATCAGCTGGACTTAAAATAGGGGCATTATCCTTTTTTAGCCTAAACTTGACTGTAAGATAAACCTGAAGTTTTTAAAAAAAATTTTTATTATCGTTCAATTATAGTTGTCCCCATTTCTCTCCCATTACCCTCCCCTACCCTGCCCTTCAAAAGTTTTTTTTTTTTAGCAAAAGTAAGAAAGTGCCAAAAGAATGATAGGGGCATACAAAAGGATGTAGATTTAGCTTAAAGGTACTCCCACTGGCCAAATCATTGCTAACCAATAATAGTAACATGTTGTAACTCATTAAATAAAATAAAAAAAGAGGTGGGCAAAAATGGGTGAAGGGAATCAATAGGTATAAGCTTCCAGTTATAAAACAAATAAGTCATGGGGAGTAATGTACAACATGGTGATGATAGTTTGTATATGTGGAAGCTGCTAAGCAAGTAAATTTTCAAAGTTCTCATCACAAGAAAAAGATTGTAACTCTGTACGGTGATAGATGTTAACTAGAATTTTTGTGATGATCATTTTCATAATATATACAAATATCAAGTCATTATATTGCACACTTGAAACATGTTATATGTCAATTATATCTCAATTTAAAAAAGAGACAAGAATAGGAAAAAATAAATTTATACTGACATAAATTAATAAATTATTTTTGGATTTTATTTATTTATTTATTTATTTATTTATTTATTTATTTATTTATTTATTTATAGAGAGAGGGCAAGGGAGGGAGAAAGAGAGGGAGAGAAACATCAGTGTGTGTTTGCCGCTTGTGTGCCCCAACTGGGGACCTGACCTACAACCCAGGCATGTGCCCTGACTAGGAATTGAACCAGTGACCCTTTGGTTCACAGGTTGGTGCTGAATCCACTGAGCCACACCAACCAGGGCTAAATTCATAAATTTTAAGAGGGGAAGGGTCATCAAGGAACGTGAATAAAGGACCCATTGACAAAGCCAAATGGGGGAAGGATTGAGGATGGCAGGTGGGGAGGGGTGGAGCTAGGGAAAGTGGTGGCAGGAAAATGTTAATGGAGGGGATGATGGGATGGGATATGGGGCAGAGGGGATCAAGGGGAGAATAAAATGAGACAACTGTAATAGCACAATCAATAAAATATACAAAAAAAATTTTTTAATTAATAAATGTTTAAAATGAGTGCCTGACAAAACTCAGAGTATTTACATAGCTACAAATATCTTTCCACAAAATGCTTATTAATTACAAAGGGAAAGGAGAAAAGAGCAACTTAGTGAAATAATATAATATTTCATAAGTACTGTCTTAACTCAATTTTGAATCATGATTAAAAGTTCTGAATTCCCTATTGTGGGCAGTTTGCTAAGTCCTTCCTACAACCATTCCCCTCATCAGGCTCTGTTACTCCAAGGTTATAATAGGCACATACCTTCCTGAGGCCCCCAGGTCTGATACCCAGGGACTACTCCTTTTTAATTTTGTCTGTGGATTTATTCTAAATACTTACTACCCAAGAAGCCCATGAAACCTAGCTTGTCATACATAATCTGCATCCTACAGTTCCACCTTGTTGCTACCCTGTATCCAGGTGCAACCTCCTGTGGGACAGCTTCTCTCATTTGGAGTTATAATGAAGAGTTATTTCTTTCATCTATCCAAGTGTCTTTGTGTTGTGTCCCGCCATCTAATGAAGCTTTAATCACACCTAAGATCATGTAATTATGGGGCAGAAGCCTGGCAGACAACATCATAATCAAGTAATGAAAATCAACATCATCAATAAGTGAACAATTTGAAATCATGTGCCATTGATGGAATGCAATGAGAAGAACACAACATTGTTTCTGTAATATTCTTGCCAAAGGAGCATAACATAAATTGAATCACAAGGAAACATTACACAGACCCAATTAAAGGGGCATTCTACAAAATAACTGGCTACTCAAGGTCATGAAAGTCATTAACTCCCCCAAAACTGTCATGGCCTCCTCTGTGCAAACCTAGGGGAATGTTGGTTGAACCTACTCGGAAGGAACCCAAGGGAGGTTGTAGTGCCCACAATGCCCTCTCATCCAGCACCAGGTCACACACACAGCATCCTCATCCACCCCTGGGCTGGTACCAACAAGATGTGTATCTATCTTCTCTGTGCCTCTTCCTAGCCTATTTTCTCAATAATCATGTCTTTTGCTATTTCTGATTTTTTAAATCTGTAACCTCAATTTGATCCTTGACTTCTGAATTTTTTAGTGTGAACCTGGGCTTGAAGAACGCTTCTGGTTCCTGAGCATCCGAGATGGGGTATCACAAACTCCAATAAATGTCCTGATCCTTGTTGGTTTCTAATAACCCTGCCATGGTTTCTCCCTCAGGGCATGTAAGAGCCAGAAACAGATATTTCTATGTCCCTTATGATTCAAATTGGATTTACTTTTATACAATAATATTGTATTCTTTGCTTGCTATTTGTAATGTAAAGAAAATATGTAGGAAAACATTATGGTCCCCAACTAGTGAAGCTTTAGAATAATAATTGGCAATTATTTTTTCCAGGTAAAAAATTCTGCCTTTACATTAAGTGATCTATCTAAACTTTATCTTAACACTGGATATAATTAATTTTCATTTGAATACAAAGTAGACCTTCTAAGCTATAATTTATTTGAACAAATCTGATAAACACAAAGCATTTTTTAGGTAGAATTTCAACAATGGTTTGTTGATTCAGTGAATGAAGTATAATCACAGAGTTTACAGAGTATTTAGTAATCTCTAACCTTTTAATTTAATCTTTCTGTGTATGTCTTAAAGAACCAAACCAAGGAGTGGACAAAATTGTGCATTGGAAGAGGTATTCCCTGCTCTGATGATTATTCCCTTATGGGTATCCTGGGAGAAGCAGTGACAATTCGAGCCTGGAATATTGCTGGGTTACCTTCTGACTCATTTTCCATTGATAATGGAATAATCATAATGTAAGAAAAATATTTTTACTCACAAATGATCTCTATTAATCAGTAGATTTATTTGTGCAGGTTTTAAAACAATTACAGCTCATAAACTTTGATAATATTGAAGAAAATTTTTTCATAATTAGCTAAATTGCCTCAGGGACAACTTTAGGCATACCAACATTTGCATCATGGGGGTGCTGGAAGGAGAAGAGATGCAGCAAGAACTTGGAAACCTATTCGAAAAAATAATGACAGAAAATTTCTCTAATTTGGTGAAAGAAATAGACATATAAGTCCAGGAAGCACAGAGAATCCCAAACAAAATGAATCCAAAGAGGTCCACACCAAGTCACATCCTAATTAAAATGCCAAAGGTTAAAGGCAAAGAGAATCTTAAAAGTAACAAGAGAAAAGCAGTTAGTTACCTACAAAGGAGTTCCCATAAGACTCTCAGCTGATTTCTCAAAGAATCTTTGCAAGCTAGAAGAGATTGGCAAGAAATACTCAAAATGATGAAAAACAAGGTCCCACAACCAAGATTACTCTACCCAGCAAAGCAATCATTTAGAATCAAAGGGCAGATAAAGAGCTTCACAGACAGGAAAAGGCTAAAGGAATTCATCATCACCAAACCATTATTATATGGAATGTTAAAGGGACTTATTTAAGAAAAAGAAGAAGATAAAATATTTGAACAATAAAATGGCAATAAATTCATATCAACAATTGAATCTAAAAAATAAGTAAAGAAGCAGAACATAAACAGAATCATAGATACAGAGAACATTTTGATGGTTGCCAGATGGGAGGGGTATTGGGGGGATGAGTGAAAAAGGTAAAGGGACTAAGAAATACAAATTGGTAGTTACAGAACAGTTGTGGGGATGTAAAGTATAGCAAATGAAATAGAGTAGCTTGTATATGCATGGACGTGGACAATGGTGTGGGGATTGCCTGAGGGAGTGAGCTGGGTGGGTAGAAGAGGGCAAAAGGAGAAGAATTGAGACAGCCATAATAGCGTAATCGATAAAATATAATTTAAAAAATAATAAATATGAATAATTGCTTCCTTCTCCTATCAATATTAGAATACTTGAATATTGGGAACCATGGTAAATAAATTTTAAAAACCCAGATTACTTGCATAATTTTAAATCGATCTTTAGCAATGGAGGAAAACCCTACCATGTGTAAATGAAGTTCAGAATTTTTATTCTGAGGGTTTTATTATTGCAGCTTAATGAAGGGTACAGCAGTGGGTTGTTGGTGGTGATGGTTTTGGGTGTCCCTCCTGGGTATGGGACTAGCATAAATGATATGGATATGCTTCTGGGTGACGGGCTGATTGGAGCTTTTACAACAATGACTGCTTTTCTTGGAATTTCCTTGTTAGTAGACAAACATTAGGGAGACTGGACTGGGAGGATACTGGAGGCTCATCCAGACTTGCTGTCACCCCAGGTCTTATCTCCCACAAGCTAAAACCTTCAACCTGCCCCAGTGTGAAGATAATCAGTTGTGTATCATTTCCAAGTTCACAGTACCATGGATAAGAAGGAAATGTTCAGTTCTGTGTCACATAAATATTTTGATTAGTTTTTAGTCTACTACTGAAAGAGTAATTGAAGTGATAGTACTTCATTTAAAGTAAAAATGGTTAAGGCATGTGAATTTAAAAAATAGAATTAACCACTACATATAAAGACTAGTTAATCTTAAGTTTTTTGTATGCAGTATTTATGAAAATTATTCCACAAATTAAAACTCTGGTGAACATTTACCTTTTACTTTTGCCCAACCAGTCCAATTAACTTCAGCCTAAAGAACAGTCAGATATTTGCTATTTTTGATATTGCTGCTGTTGTTTCCCTCTCAGAAAAAAATATTTTGCTCTTCTCAAACACTTGTGAATATAACTGGTCATGTCCCATGTAGTGGTAATTATGTCCTTATTGTTTTGATTTGCAATTTATATAACTGTTCATCTTGCAGGACATCTATAACCATTATATCCACTGGAAACTAAATCATTTCTTATTTTCTAGCAGATAAATGTACCGTTTCTTTTGGGTCCAGTCATATTCTACTAATGAAAGAATTGTTGATGAAAATTCTTGCTTTTAAGATTCCTTTTGGTGATTATTTTGCAAGAAAACAAGCTTACATTTCAGAGACATGAGGTGGAAAATGGTGTTGATGAGTCATCACACCTAGATTTTTGTCATTTGTTTGTAAAAATGTTGAAATATTAGTAAAATGTTATGGTAGCAATTTTGCTAAGAAAGAAACAACATTTTTTCATTCTTGGCCTATTCGGTGAAAGTATTTTTGGTAAACTTATAAGGAGAGGTTTCAGTAAATAGGCTTAAGGTAATTATTTTAAGGTGATCATTATTCAATGTGATTATTAAGTATCAGATAAGTTATTTTATTTAATTGCATGGTGCATTCCTCCATTATCCAGAGATACTCGCTTGATAATGGTAATACCTAATATTGAGCACTTACTAAGGACCTAATTCTGCATTAAGCACTGTTCACATACTGCCTCCACTGAGAGAGGAGTCAATTATTTAAGGAAGCTGAAACAACCTATAAAATTTGGATAAGTAAGAATATAAGTAACTTTTGGAACTATTGACACCTGAAATTCCTTGGCTAATTAGAATTTCAGGGGCTAGTGATAACATTAAATGGAATTGGATTGTATCTGAACATTTCATGGGGCAAATATTAGAATTGTTTAACAGCTTGTTAAGTAGTCAGACCTATAACTAATATAACTCTGCTTTTCAAAAATGTCTTTTTCATTTCTATAGGATCTGATAAATTAGGTTTGTTTCAATAGTAATGATAACCGAGAGGAACATCCACCACTCCCTGTCTGTTTTTATTTATTTTCATGTGTGTGTTGTAAAGAAATTAGAAAACCTCTGAAATGCACCATATCTTTTTTTATTTGCCAGGATAATACTTTATTTTCCAAAATGGTTATATCAGTAATGCCCACCAACCATGCACAATTTCCCATTATTCTACTTTCATGTACACATGTTATAGTCAGACTTAAATTACTGTTAACCTAATATGTAATAGTATCACATGGAGGGTTTTTAAAAAATTATGTATTGGTTTTGAGTGTATAGCTTAGTGGTTAGACAGTCATATACTTTACATAATGTTCCCTTCAATATTTCCAGTAGCCACTTGGCACCATACATAGTTATCACAATATTATTGACTATTTCCTATGCTTTACCTACATCCTTGCAACCATTTTTATTTTTTTAGGAGATGAATATTTATTTTCACATTTAATTAGCAAAATACACAATAAGCAATGAATAAACTAATATTTAAAAACAGACACACTAGGAAATTTAATAGTCGATACATATAATTATAGAAGTTTCAGAAATAAGTATTCTTTAGAGGTGACATACTACTGTTATCTCTTTAAACATGTTTCTAAATATGGACAAGAGTTTGGAAAGCTTATTTTGAAAATGTGCTTGAAAACTGTTATAAATTGATAAACCTGAAATACAAATTTGTGCTCCTTAGTCCCTTCACCTTTTTCACCCAGCACCCTAATGCCTCTCTCCCCTCTGGCAACTGCCAGTTCTCTGTATCTGTGAGACTGTTTCAGCTTTGTTTATTTTGTTCTTTAGATTCTACATAGAAGTGAAATCATATGGTACTTGTCTTTCTCTGACTTATTTTACAGAGCATAATGCTCTTCAGGTCCTTCCATTCTGTCACAAATAGTAAAATTTCATTTTTTTTTGAAGTGGAGTAATATTCCACTGTATATATATACCAGAACTTTTATATTCACTTGTCTATTCATGAACACTTGGGTTGCTTCCATAGCTTGGCTATTGTAAATAACACTGCAATGAACATATTCGTTTGAATTAGTGTTTTGGGTTTCTTTGGATATATTGCCTGAAGTGGAATCACAAGATCATAAGGCAGATCCATTTTTAATCTTTTGAGGACACTCCATACTGTTCTGTAATAGCTTCACCAGTCTCCATTCCCACCAACAGTGCATGAGGGCTCCTTTTCCTCCGCATCCTTGCCAACACTTGTCATTTGTGGATTTATTGATGAGAACCATTCTGACATATGTGAGGTGATACCTCACTGTGTTTTAATTTGCATTTCTCTGACAATTAATGACATTGAGCATTGTTTCCTGTGTCTATTGCCCATATGTATGTCCTGTTCAAAGAAGTTTCTGCTCAGATCCACTACCCATTTTTTATTTCATATTTTTACAATTTTATTGATTGATTGATTGATTGAGAGAGGGGAAGGTAGGGAGAGAAACATCGATGTGTGAGAGAAACACTGGTTTATTGCCTCTCACACACACTCAAGTGGGGACCTGGCCCACAACCCAGGCATGTGCCCTGACCAGGAATCCAACCAGTGACCTTTCAGTTTGAGGGACCATACGCAACCCACTGAGCCATACCAGTCAGGGCAGGTCCTCTACCTATTTTTTAATTAGATTGCTTGGTTGTTTGGTGTTGAGTAGTATGAATTCTTCATAAATTTTGGATATTAACCCCTTATCAGATGTATAATTGGTGGATATGTTATCCCACTTAGTTGGTTGTGTGTTTTTTGGATGGTTTTCTTTGCTGTGCAAAAACTTTTTAGTTTGATGTAATCTCATTTATTTTTCTTTTGTTTTCCTTGCTCGAGGAGGTATATCAGAAAAAATATTGCAGTGAGAAATGTTTGATATTTTACTGCCTATTTTTTAAAGGATTTTCATGGTTTCAAGTCTTACATTTAAGTCTTGAATTCATTTTGATAGTATTCTTGTATAAGGTGTAAGGAGGTGGTCTAGTTTCATTTTTTTGCATGTAGATGTCCAATTTTCCTAGCACCATTTTTTAAATAGACCCTTCTTGTATGCTCTTACCTTCTTTGTCATATATTAGTTGACCATACTGGTATATAAAAATGCAGCCAGTTTCTGAATATTAATTTTTTATCCTGCTACTTTACTGAATTCTTTTATCAGTTCTTGTAGTTTTTTGGTGGAGTTGTTCAGGTTCTCTATATACAGTATTATACCATCTGCAAATAATGAGAGCTTTACTTCTTCCTTTCCAATTTGGATGTCTTTTATTTCTTCCTCTTGTCTGATAACTGTAGCTAGGACTTCCAGTACTATGTTGAATAAGAGAGGTGAAAGTAGACATCCTAGCCTTGTTCTTGATCTTAAGGGAAATGCTTATAGCTTTTGCCCATTAATATGATGCTGGGCGTGGGTTTGTCATATGTGGCCTTTATTATGTTAAGGTATGCTGCCTCTATTCCCACTTTGCTGAGAGTTTTTATCATAAATTGATGTTGTATTTCATCAAATGCTTTTTCTGCTTCTATTGATATGATCATGTGATTTTTATCTTTCATTTGTTAATGTGATATATCACATTAATTGATTTGCAAATATTGTACCAACCTTGCATCCCAGAAATAAATCCCACTTGATCAGCATGTGTGATCATCTTAATGTAGTGCTAGATGCAGTTTGCTAATATTTTGTTGAGGATTTTAGGATCTATGTTCATCAGGGATATTGGCCTATAATTTTCTTTTTTTGTAGTATCTTTGTCTCGTTTTGGAATTAGGATAATATTGGTGTCATAAAATAAGCTGAGGAATCTTTGCTCCTCTTGAATTTTTTGGAGTAGTTTGACAAACATAAGAGTTAGTTATTTGAATGTTTAGTAAAACTTACCTGTGAAGCCATTTAGTCCACAACTTTTGTTCGATGAGTTTTTAAATTATTTTTCCATTTCATTAATTATAATTGGTTAGCTCAGATTTTCTGATTCAGTGTTGGAAGATTGTATGTTTGTAGGTATTTATCCATTTTGTCCAGATTGTTCCATTTGTTGCCATATAGTTGTTCGTAGTTTCTCACCATCCTTTGCATTTCTTTGATGTCCATAGTTATTTGTCCTCTTTCATTTCTGGTTTTATTTACATGAGTTCTCTCTCTTTTTTTTTTAATGAATCTGGTTAGAGGTTTGTCGATCTTAATTAGCTTTTCGAAGACCAGATCTTGGTTTTATTGATCTTTTGTACTGTTTTCTTTCATCTCTATGTCATTTATTTCTGTTCCAATCTTTATTATTTCCTTCTTTCTACTCACTTTGGACTTTGTTTGGCTTTCTTTTTCTAGTTCCTTTAGGTATAATGTTAGATTGTTTATTTGAGACTTTTCTTGCTTCTTGAGGTAGGTCTTTAATGCTATGAATTTCCCTCTTAGGACTGCTTTCAATATGTCCCATAGGTTTTGGGCTGTTGTGTGTTTCATTTTTATTTGTCTCAAGGTAACTTCTGATTTCCTCCTTCATCTCATTGTTAACCCTTTCATTGTTTAGTACCATGTTATTTAGCCTCAATGTTTGTTTTTCAGTTTTTTCTTGTAAATTATTTCTAGTTTCATGCCTTTGTAATTGAAAAGATTCTTGGTAGGATTTCAGACTTCTTAAATTTATTAAGACTTGTTTTATGCCCTAATATGTGATCTATCCTAGAAAATGTTCCATGTGCCCTTGAAAAAAGTGTATATTCTGCTGCTTTGGGATGAAATGATCTGAATATATCAATTAAGTTCATCTGATTTCGTGTGTCATTTAAGGCCACTCTTCCCTTGCTAATTTTCTGCCTGGAAGGTCTATCCATTGATGTCAGTAGATGTTAAAGTCCCTTATTATGACTGTATTACTGTCAGTCTCTCCCTTTGTGCCCACCAAGATTTGCTTTATATATTTAGGTACCTGTGTTGGGTGCATAAATATTTATGAGTTATATTCTCTTGATTGATGCCTTTATCATTATGTAGTGTCCTTTTCGTGTCTTACTGTAGCCTTTGTTTTTAAGTCTATTTTGTCAAATGTAAGTACTGCTACCCCAGCTATTTTTTTCATTTCTATTTGCATGGTATAACTTTTCCATCCCTTTTCTTTCAGTCTCTGTGTGCGTCTTTCTATCTGATGTGGGTCTCTTGTAGACAGCATATATAAAGGTCTTGCTTTCTAATCCATTCAGCTACCTTATGTCTTTTGACTGTAGCATCTAATCTATTTACATTTTAGGTGATTATTGATAAGTATGCATTTATTGCCATTTTATTATTTATAACTGTGTTCCTCTTGTTTTTTTTCTCTTTTCTTCTTAAATAAGACCCTTTAATATTTCTTACAATACTAACAATACCAGTTTTGTGGTAATGAACTTCTTTAGCTTTTTCTTGTCTGGGAAGCTCTTTATTTCACCATCAATTTTGAATCATAACCTTGCTGGATACAGTTGTCTTGGTTGTAGGTCTTGCCTTTCATCACTTTGAATATTTCATGCCAATCCCTTCTGGTCTAAAATGTTTCTGTTGAGAATCAACTGACAGTCTTATGAGAGCTCCCCTGTAGGTAACTGTCTTTCCCTTGCTGCTTTAAAGATTCTCTCTTTGTCTTTAACCTTTGGTATTTTAATTATGATGTGGCTTGGTGTGGACCTCTTTGGGTTCATCTTCTTTAGAATCTTTGCATTTCCTAGACCTGTGTTGTTTGTTGTTCTTTTCCTTCACCAGGTTGAGGAAATTTTAAGTCATTATTTCTTCAATAGATTCTTGATTCCTTGGTCTCTTTCTTCTCCTTATGGTACCCTTATGATGCAGATGTTGTTATACTACATATTGTCCTAGAGGCCCCTTAGAACATCCTCATTTAATTTTTTTTTCTTGTTGCTTTGATTGGGTGTTTTCTGCTCATCACCATTGAAGATACAAAGAGAAGATGGCCATCTTCAAACCAGTCTCCTGAACTGTGAGAAATAAGTGTTAGTTATTTAAGCCAGTCAGTTCGTGGTCATTTGTTATAACAACTGTAGCAGAATAAGACACCCTTGCACTCTATGCACAACAGCAGCCCCTATGCCCAGTCTGCTATCCAGAGATGGGTTTTCCCTCAGTGTTTTAGGTGACTACACCATCATGGCTGCTGCCATGGTAATACAGTTCTGTGGCTAGAGCTTACCTGGGGGCAGGTAAAGAAGAGAACAAAGAGAAAAATAACGAAACATTATTTCCCTTCATACTGCCTGACTCACACATAATTGCTGTCTCAGTCCTCCAGTGAGAGATTTTACCACTTGTACACTGTTCCACTACTGGGATTTTCTCAGATCAAAGCCAGAAGATAACAAGAAAAACAGTCACAGAAGAAACTCACCACCTCCTTATTGGCCGTTCCTCAAGTTTTAACTTCCCTCCCATTCAATTGTTATTTTCTTTCTGCAAGTAGTTGCCTTTATATTTTACCCAGAATTAATCAGTGGAAGGGGTAGGTTCAAATGTGCTTAACCC
>PVJD01017867.1:0-16248 GCA_004026545.1 Mormoops blainvillei | reverse complement strand
TGGACCAAGGGCCACGACGAGTAGTAAGGGTATAGAGAGGTTTCCTGTGAAAGGAAGGTGGTAAGTGGGGCAGTGTAAGTTGTCCTTAATCTAAGATGCATTATCAGTTTTAGTGATAACACAGTTCATTGTAGATGACATGTTCGTAAAAGTAGAAAATGTGAAACAGATCTACATACAAACTGTTAGAATTAACGTGCCCAGTTGTCAAGACTTTGAGGTCAAGGTCAGTGTACAGAATTCAACTATTTTTATATACCAGTAGCAAACAGAAAATATAATTTAAAAAGATACAATCTAAATGGCATCAGAGATAATATAAATCAAGACTTAACATTATCAAAAATAAAACTTAATTATAGCACATTAGTTTTCTTCTTTTGCCTATTTTAATTTTTGATTATATTTTATTGTTTAAAACTACTTAAATGTTTTTAAAATATGAGCAAATACATGTGAATATTTGCATGTATATGCATTTTTGGTGAATGTACCATATTTTATTCAACTAGTCTCTTAATAGATGGATATCTGCATTGTTTCCAATCTTCTGTTATAAAAAGTGCTTCAGTGATTAACCTTATGGATGTATCTTGATTTTTGTTTTTACTTTGCTAGAATATTTGTGGGGTCAATTCCTAAAGTGGGGTGGCTGGATTAGAGAGAAAATACATATGTAAATTTGTTAGATATTGTCAAGTGCTCCTGGGGTTGTGCCATTTTGTGTTCCTATCAGCAATACATGACAGTGCCTGTTTTTCCACAGCATCTCCAACAGAGAGAGTGTATTGGCAAACTTTGAATTTTGCTGATTAGAGAGGAAATAGTATATCAGAGTGGGTTTTTCTTTTTTGTTGTTATAACTGTAAGGAATCTATTTATTTTATTTAATTTATTTTTTTTTAAGTTTATAAGGGCGACATTGGTTAATAAGATCAAATAGGTTTCAAGTGTACATTTCAATGATACTAGACCTGTATATTGCACAGGTACCCACCACCTAGCGTCAAACCATCTTCTGTCACTATATATTAGGCTCGCCTCGACCCCGCACCCCTCCTACTCCCTTCCCTCTGGCAACCACCACATTGTTGTCTTTGTCCATGAGTTTCAGTTTTATATCCCATGTGCGAGTGAAATCATATGGGTCTTAGCTTTTTCTGTCTGACTTACTTCACTTGGCATAAAATTCTCAAGGCCTATCCATGCTGTCACAAATGGCAGTACTTCGTCTTTCCTAATGGCCGACAACAAAACAAAGAGACAATTGACTGAACGGGAGATATTTGCAAACAATAGCTCCAGCAAAGGTTTAATATCCAAAATATATAAAGAACTCATGAAACTCAACTCCAAACAAACAATCCAATTGAAAAATGGGCAGAGGGCCTGAACAGACACCTTTCCCAAGAAGACATGCGAACAGCGAACACATGTATGAAAAGATGTTCAAAGTCACTAGCTATTTGGGAAATGCAAGTCAAAACTACAATGAGGTACCACCTCACACCTGTCACAATGAATATTATTAATAAGACAAGTGATAGCAAGTGTTGGAGAGGATGTGGAGAAAAGGGAACTCTCATTCATCGCTGGTGGGAACATAGACTGGTATATCACTATTGAAGACAGTCTGGCGGTTTCTCAAAAAATTAAGGATAGAGCTGCCAGATGACACAGCAACCCCTCTCCTGGGTATCTGCCCACAAAACTCAAAAACATGTATTCGCAAAGATAGATGCACCCCTATGTTTATTGCAGCATTATTCGCGGTGGCCAAGACATGGAGACAACCAAAGTGTCCTTCATTAGAGGACCGGATAAAGAAGATGTGGTACATGTACACAATCAGAATAGTTTTTGGCAGTTAATTTTTAAAAAGAAATTATAATAGCTGCATGCTTACTGAAAAAGGATTAAACAGCACCTTAGTACGTAAAGTGAAAACGGTCCCTCAGTGTCTGTCTACTCTCATTCACTGGGTGTAACACTACCTTCAATATGACACACACACACAGACAATACATGCATATACACATACACACACACATTATTATTATTAAGAAAGAGGTTGCACGCTGTAAATTCTCGGGTATCTTCACCAGTGTGGAGAACAGGGCAGGCTAGGTAGGAGAAGCACATTTGTTACTGTGTACCCTTCTGCATGTTTTGAATTTTATAATGTGTGGCTGTGTTACCTCTTTAAAAAAGAATTTTTAAAAATTACTGAGGAAAAATGCAAGTGTTAGGGGTACTCAGGTAACCTCAGAACTTAGATTATTTGTGCATTGAGTACATTCTCAAATATTTGAGTTTTAAAAATCAATGGTAATGTAGCACACATTGGGAAATATCTTTAAAATTTGTTAGTAGTACTGAGAGGTAATTTACTTTTTTGGTTTTAACACATGAACTCACTACTTGTGTCATATACATTGTTTTTTGTTCTTTCCACATAGAGGATACATGGTAATGGGTGACTCTTTCAACACTTCCTTATTCAAGCAGACTTTTCAGAGAGTCTTTACCAAAGACATGCATGGACAGTTTAAAATGGGTTTTGGTGGTACATTAGAAATAAAGGTAAGAACCAAAACTTGATGTGTGTTCTATGTTATCCAAAGAAATTTGTAGGCTTGATCATAATTTAGAGCATAATATATGCTCTAAAAATAGTGGTTATATTTTATTGAAACCCAGAGTTAGAGATTTTGTTCATTAGAAAAATGTCATTATTAAACAGACAATGAAGTTTTACTTGAACATTTCTGCATAATTGTTATAAAAGAAAATATTATATAGGTAAAATTTACTTTACCTTTCTGTTTTTCTTCATATAGAGTTTAACTTTTTTGTGTGCTTGATCTCTTTCAGTGCTGAATTTGCTTATGCTAGTGCTAGCATTTTTAAATTGCTATAATTGTTATTAAGAGAAACCTGTGCTATTTTGTTTGTATAATCAGTAATTATTTTATGGTTGATAGTTTGTTGATAATATTTTGTTATGCACTTCAGATTTGAATTTTAAAAACCCAAAGGCCTAGTGTTACAAGTGCATTGCAAGCACATTGATTTTGAATTTTCATTAAATATTTCTTATTAATCTTGTTATTTATTGAATGCTCGATAAATGTCCAGCATTAAGCTAAGAAGTTGTAGAGATTGCAAGGGATATCTAAAGAACAGGTGTTCTTATAAAGAAACTTAGTTTTGACAGAAAGACAAGGTTAACGTGATAGAATGAAATAATAGTAGATTATGAAAGTGCTGTAAAGGTTTAGAGGCAAAAAAATGAACGTATCCAGGACACAATTTATCCTAAAAAAGAAATGATTTTATTGTGCTTACACTGGTTTTTGAAAGATGGCAGAATTTAAGTTGGTTGAGAAGAATGCATTTTAGTCAGACACAGAGGTGAGAATCAGCACAGTATATTTGGGGTAATTGCCCAGTGAGAGTGAATGGTTTGTATTGGAATGTAAGGGAAGTAGTTTAATTCTGTGTGTTGGCTGTGCTTTGTGTAGAATTTGTCTGACAGTTGCATTCAGCATTGTCAGGAAAAAGAATCTCAAATAAGAGAATTGAATTAGTCTTTCTAATTTTTTTTCAATAAAAGGTAAGTGATTGATAGCTTAAATTTTGATGTCAGTGGAGTATGGAAAATAATCAGTCTTGGTGACAGATTTTCTATGGGAGTAAAAATAGAAGGTGTCTAAGGTTTTGGGTTAGGACATAGGAATTTTGGGTACAGTATGATACTGAATTGAGAGTGACTTACCAAGTGGAGATCTCCTCTGGGCAGCTGGTAATACAGGATTAAAGTTAGGTCAGGCTAGATTTTAAATTTGGGAGTCCACACAGAAGTGCTCACTGATTGATTATTTAGAAATTTTTAAAAATTTATTGATTTTAGAGAGAGGAAGGGAGGGAGGGGGAGAATAAGAGGGGGAGAGAGAGAGAGAGAGAATGAGTTCATTGGTTAATTCTTGTATGTGCCTTCACTGGGGATCAAACCTGCAACCTTGGCATAGTGGGATGATGCGTTAACCAACTGAGCTGCCCTGCCAGGGCTACTGATTGATTATTTTAATGGCAGTATATTTTTTATTGACTTTTTAGTTTTAAATGTGGAAGAATGTCTTTATTCTTATATACTTACAGTTTAATGTTTGAGCTTATCTCTGAGCACATCAGAATGTACTGTTTTTATTTTGTAGACCTCAAGGGAAATTAAGATTTCAGGAGCTATTGGACCCTGTGTGTCTCTCAATTCTAAAGGACCCTGTGTGTCTGAAAATGTAAGTCACCTTTATTCTAAAAAGAAAGTACAGTTTAACTGTCATGACAGAACCAACAGAAACCTGGGGTCAGCCTATAGCATTCCTTTTAAAATTATTGTCTGTACTAAGTTTTTCAGTAGAATATGGTTGATCCTCTGCTGGTACACCTCTGTTTGTGGCTGCCCTTTCTGAATACTGCTTTTCCCATGCACCCCTAAATTAAAACTTGTACTGTCACCAGTCTTCTATTTTTCATGCCTAAGGGATTCTTTGCCCCATGTACCTGAAGCAAAACAAAATGAACAAACAACAAATTATGATTTGGAAATTTGGAGACTTCTGAAAATCAAAATTAATTCTGAAATTATTTTGTTAGTAGAATTTACAACAAAGTATCTAAATTAGACAGACTTGCTTTAATTCCATTCTTATTATTCCATCTAATGGAGGTATAATACAATTAAAAGTGGTAGAAGTATGTTCTGTTGCTATAGAGAATATGATGGGACAAATAACACAGAGTGGGTAATCATCTTAAAGTGACTGAGTTCAAATTAATTTTAAGCAGTTCACATGGTAAAGATTTATATCTTAAAAATTTTCTTGGGTGTAAGACTGCTTAAATTACTCAATTCTGATCCAGAGAACCTGTATTCATATGTGCATATATTATGTGTTAAATCAGTCTCTCTCTACACATATCAAATAGTTGGATAGGACGATAATGTTGTAATTATTTCATTAAATGGTATATCCTTTAAAGTCTACGATATGAAGAACTTGCATCAATACTTGTGCAATTTACTTGGCAAAAATTTGAATCATTTTATAGTTTTATTGTGTAAACATTGCTTAATTTCATAATAAATTTTATATGATTTTTAAAATCTTAAGTTTTAATATTCAGTGAATTTGTTAGAAAACCTTTTAGTGGAGGTTTTATTCCCCCCTTTTCCCCTTGGTGTATATTATAGTAATAAATTATATCATCTAGTTTTCAAACATACTATGTTTTATTTTTACAGGAGATAGGAACAGGCGGCACTTGTCAATGGAAGATATGTGGGCTTAGTCCCACTACAACCTTAGCTATTTATTTTGAGGTTGTCAATCAGGTATGATTTTTTATATTTGAATATTGAAATGTTGAACAAGCACTTAATTTAGGCCATGGATATTTTGTATTTTTTCTTCCAATAGTAAATATGACCCAGAGCTTGGTTTATTTTGGAGTTTTTGTTTGTTATTTTCTCTTTTTCAAAGCTAAACTCCTTGGTGAGAGGGCATACTATAATAGAAAGAGATGTTGGGCAACCTAACTTGGTCTCAGTTTTTTTTTTTTAAGTATAAAATAGAAGCATGAATAAAATCGTAAATTTTGTTCCAGCTGTGCATTTTTGTAGTTTGATATCTAGCTCTTGATTGTCACAAGGTACATATAGATAATGATACATGAATCTGACAGGGAAGTTTTTTATTCTTTTGTTTAAAAAATATGGAATGCTTCACAAATTTGCGTGTCATCCTTGCACAGGGACCATGCAAATCTTCTTTGTATCGTTTCAGTTTTAGTGCATGTGCCGCTGAGGCAAGCACAAGAAAGTTTAATGTGTCAAAATACATAGAAAAAATTTGGAAAGTAAAGATTCCAATATTTGGAAAGGTTATTGTTTTTTATTATATAAGGAAATTATCATATTAAAAATGATTTAATGTATAAATTACTGACATATACCAGTAGTTATTAAGCATAACGTGAACTACAGACTATATTAATAATCAACCTTCCTAAGACAGGTGCAGAAATTTTTTTTTCTAACAGTTAAGATTTGTGAAAAAGATAATAGCTCTTTTTGACCAAAAGAAACAAACAAAACCAAAGCAAGAAAATCTGTTGTCAAAAGGCATGAAGAAAGTTTTCCTATTGACCACTTGCTATTTTTTTGAGGATTATTACTGTGATCATCAGTCTCTTCTCATTAATAGTTTTCTGTTGGTCATCTGTTCATCATGTGGTTATCTTCCTAAAAGTTCCGTTTTCATTTTATATAGGAAGGTAGGACTTAGCATCTCTTTCTAATTACTGTTAGGCAAAATTGCCTCACACCTTTCCTGATATTTTAATTTCTTTACACTTCTCCTTCATTTTGTTCTTTCACGTCTTTCTGAATTATGTAGTACATGAAATCAATTTCCTAGTTGGACTCGCTCCTCTTATCCTTCATCATTTATTCCCTTCCCCAAATCCATATTTTTAAATGTGGCATATTATAATTGTTCTGTCTGTACTGTAACAAACCTCATTCTAATTGATATTAGAATGAATTTTAATAGCTCTAGGATATGCAGTCGATGACTGCATGACAACAACATAATAGATGTCACTTCATTTTTACTTTTTTGCTTCTGCACAGCATAATGCTCCAATTCCGCAAGGAGGGCGTGGCGCAATTCAGTTTGTGACTCAGTATCAACATTCAAGTGGACAGAGACGCATCCGAGTGACCACCATTGCCAGGAAGTAAGTTGTATTTGTTAGAGATTTAATTTACATATCAAAACTGTTCTGAACTGTGCTCCCAAACTGGCTTCCTATTTTGAATGACTGAAAACGTGCACATTTGTGACTAATAGCATTTTATTTCTTTCTAGCCCAGCTTATTTGCTAAAATAGTCATTGTTAAGAACTGTAAAACAATTTAAAAATCTATTCCTAAGACATCTACAAAATATTCTTTTATTTACCTTAATACCCCTGAAAGGAGGAGAAAAGCTAATATTAGCCGATAATAGACCATAATAATATATATGATGCATTATATACATATATAATAACAGCACAATAATTAATAGCATTACTTTTCAATTATTTATAAAGTTCTTAGCTACTTTTATCATATACTTTTTCAAGTGTTAGTCATTTAATTCATTTGTGAAACTTTTAGTTAGCATCTGCTTTATGGATTGAGTACTTTGTAAGGGTGTAGAATGGAAAAGACTTGAACATACTTGGTCTGCTATATGATGATGTAGGATAGACCAGTTCTCAAAATATCTGTGGTGAAGAGCCAGTTCTCCCAACCCCTACTTAGTCCTTTGGAGACTAATACTTTTATATTAAACACAATATAACGTATTAATAGAAAAATACTTTTATATTAAACACAATATAACGTATTAATAGAAAAATGAAATTTTGAAAAACAATTCAAAATACAAATCCTTTTTTTTTTTCAAGAGATTTTATTTATTTATTTCTAGAGAGCCCAGAAGGGAGGGAGAAAGAGAGGTAGAGAAACATCATCAATGTGTGGGTACCTCTCGCGTGCCCCTAACTGGGGACCTGGCCTGCAACCCAGGCATGTGCCCTGACTAGGAATCAAACCAGTGACCTTTTGGTTCGCAGACCAGAACTCAATCTACTGAGTCACACCAGCCAGGGCCAAATCCCTATTTTTTATTAAATTCATCAGACATAAAATTATTTTGTTAAATTACTCAAAAGTTTATAAATATTTATTCAGTTTCGTTTCTTATTTCATTGTGAACTAGCATTGGGTTCAAACACCACACTTTGAATAGCACTGGTTAAGACCACAAAAGGCAAAGTCTCTGAACACTATTGTAGGGTAGTGTTTTTGTGTAACATAGTTATGTCCTACCTTTGTTGAGATTGTTAGAGTTTCCAAAATAGAATATTTAAGCACAGGCTGAGATAATTCACAGTTGTCAGTTATTTGGAAAATATTAAGAAATTATTTGTTTATTTGAAAAAAATTAAAAAATAAAGGGAGAAGAATTTTGAACATGTTATTGCCTGCTTTCCCTTGGGATCACTTCTTAACAGCTTGAAATAATGTAAAAGTTGTCCACCTTTTCAAGAAGCTTATTATTGCAGACTGGCATAAAGCTAAGTACTTTAGAACTGGGGTCAGCTGAAATATTACAAAATGCTGCCAGTGAGATAGTAAAAAACAAACAAATAAAAACTGTTGCTGGGTCTACCCAGGATCAGTTTGAAGAATCAGATTTATAGAAAATATTAATTTAATAAATTATTGCTATTTTATACATAATATTAATCACTTAGAATAAAATTTTCATTTATTAACTTGTAATTGGTTTTAGCCAGTATATTAACATGGAGAAAAAACACTACATAGTGATTTATTTATTGTTTTTATTTTTTAATAATTAAAAAAAAATTTATTTTCAGAGAGAGGTGAAGGGAAAGAGTAAGAGAGGAAGAGAAACATTGATACATGCACCCTCTTACATGCACCCAATTGGGGACCTGGCCCATAATCCAGGCATGTGCCCCAACTGTGAACCCAACCCATGACCTTTGGTTCTCAGGCTGGTGATCAGTCCACTGAGCAACACCAGCCGTGGTTATGTAGTGATTTTAATTATGTAATTTTTATCAGTAATAATTGAATTAAAGACCAATGGGGCTATATATATTATTAAACAAGGAATGGATTAACAGCGAGATCAAGGAAGAAGTTAAAAGATACCTTGAAACAAATGAAAATGAGAACAGAGCAAACCTCGAATGTTGGGACACAGGGAAAGCAGTCCCAAGAGGGACATTTACAGCATTACAGACCTACCTTAAGAAATAAGGAATCTCAAATAAACAGTCTGACGTTACACTTAAAGGAACATGAAAAAGAGTGATAAACAGAACCCAAAGTGAGTAGAAGAGAGGAAATAATAAAGATCAGAGCAGAAAAAAAAATAGAATCTAAAAAAGCAATACAAATGATCAATGAAACCAAGAATGGATTCTTTGAGAAGACAAACAAATTGCCAGACTTTTAGTAACCAGACTTAGTAAGGAAAAACAAGAGAGGACTGAAATAAGTAACATTGGAAAGGAAGCAGAAATAACAACTGGCACCACAGAAATACAAAGGATTGTAAGCAAATATTACAAACAACTATACGCAAACAAACTGGGCAGTCTGGATGAAATAGATAAATTGCCAGAAACACAGAATTTTCTGAAACTGAATCAGGAAGAATAAAAAATCTGTTAAGACAGATTATAACTAATGAAATTGAAATAGTAATCAAAAAACTACAGGCACACCAAAGCCCTGAACCAGATGACTTCACAGGTGAATTTTACCAAACATTTAAAGAACTATAAGGGGACTAAATGGTAAAGAAAAAATTATAATAGAGATTAAATTAAAGGAAAAAAAACAGCCCAGAGATGTGAAAAAAATATAAAGAACTAACTCCTGTTCTTCTCAAACTATTCCAAAAATTTCAAGAAGAGGGAAGACTCCCAACTCTTTTTATGAGGTCAGTATCACCCTAATCCCAAAACCAGGTAAAGACGTGACAAAAAAAGAAAATTACAGGCCATACCTCTGATGAACATAGATGCTAAAATATTAAAAAACTATTGGCAGTCCCAATCCAGCAATATAATAAAAAGTTCATACACCATGATCAAGTGTGATTCATCCCAGGGATGCAAGGATGGTACAATATTCACAAATCAATAAACGTTATACACCATGTAAACAAGTGAAGGACAGAAATCAGAAGAGCATATCAATAGATAGAGAAAAAGCATTTGATAAAATCCAGCACCCAGTTATGATAAAAACACACAGCTAAGTGGGGATAGAGGGAGGATACCTCAACATAATAAAGGCCACATACGAGAAACCTATAGCCAACATCATACTGAACAGGCAAAAACTGAAAGCTTTCCCCTTAAGATCAGAAACAAGGCAGGCATGTCTACCTTCACCATTCTTATTCAGTATAATACTGGAAGTTCTAGTCACAGTGTTCAGACAAGAAAAAGAAATAAAAGGCATCCAAATTGAAAGGCAGAAGTAAAACTATCATTATTGCAGGCAACATGATAGTGTACATTGAAAACTCCATAGTCTCCATCCAAAAACTACTTGACCTAATAAGTGAATTTGGTAAAACAGCAGGTTACAAGGACAGTATTCAGAGATTGATGACACTTTTGTACACCAACAATGAACTATCAGAATGAGAAACTAGGAAAAAAATCCCATTACTATAGCAGCAAGAAAAATAAAGTACCTAGGAATAAATTTAGTGAAGTAGGTAAAAGATCTATACTCAGAAAACTATAGAACACTGAAGAAAGAAATTGAGAAAGATACAAATAAATGGAAGATTATTCTGTGTTCATGCAATGGAAGATTTAACATCATTAAAATGTCCATCTACACAAAGCACTATATAGATTCAGTGCAATTCCTATTAAAACACTAATGGCATATTTCATAGATCTACAACAAATATTTAAAAAATTTATATGGAACCAGAAAAGGCCCCAAATAGCCTCAGCAATGTTGAGAAAGAAGAACAAAGTAGGAGGGATCACAGTACCTGATATCAAACTATACTATAAGACCACTGTAATCAAAACAGTCTGGTACTGGCATAAGAACAGACACATAGATCAATGGAACCGAATAGAGAGCCCAGAAATAAACCCATGTCTCTGTGGTCAATTAATATTTGACAAAGGGGGCATGAGCATACAATGGAGTAAAAATAGCCTCTTCAGTGACATTGAGATAAATGGACTGGTACATCCAAAAAAATGAAACTGGACCACCAACTTACACCATACACTAGAGTAAACTCAGAATGAATAAAAGACTTAAACATACGTCACGACACCATAATAGTCCTATAGGAAAACATAGGCAGTAAAATTTCAGATAACCCACGCAGCAATATTTTAGCTGATATATCTCATAGGGCAAGGGAAATAAAGGAAAGACTAAACAAATGGGACTACATCAAATTGAAAAGCTTCTGCATGGATAAAGAAACCATCATCAAAACGAAAAGGGAACCGATGATGTGGGAGCACATATTTGTCAATGATACCTTGGACGAGGGTTTAATCTCCAAAATATGTAAAGAACTCATATGACTCAACACCAGGAAGAGAAATATCCCATTTATTTACAAAATGGGCAAAGGACCTGAGTGGACACTTCTCCAAGGAGGACAGACAGATGGCCCATACACATATGAAAAGATGCTCAAGATCACTAGCTATCAGAGAGATGCAAATTAAAACCACAATCAGATACCGCCTCACTGCTGTCAGAATGGTTATCATTAATAAATCAACAAACAACAAGTACTGGTTGTTTTCTCTACTGAGAATGTAGAGAAAAGGGAACCCTAGTACCCTGTTGGTGGGAGTGCAGACTGGTGTGGCTACTGTGGAAAACGGAATGGAATTTCCTCCAAAAACAAACAAACAAACAAAAAACCTAAAAATGGAACTGCCTTTTGAACCAGCAATTCTACTGCTGGGAATATTCCCTAGAATTCTGAATCACCGATTCAAAAGAACTTGCGCACCCCTGTGTTCATAGCAGCACAATTTACAATAGCCAAGTGCTGGAAACAGCCTAAATGCCCATCAATAAATGAGGGGATGGAAAGACTGTAGTATATTTACACAATGGAATTCTATGCAGCAAAAAGACGTTTTACAACAGCATGGATGGAACTGGAGACTATTATGCTAAATGAAATAATCCATTCCGTGAAAGACAAATATCATATGGTCTCAAATGTAAGAGGAATCTAATGAACAGAATAAACTAATGAGCAAAATAGAACTGGAAACATGGAACAGACTGACAGTGGACAGAAGGAAAGTGGGAGGGTGATCATGGTGAAAAGAATGGGAAGGGACTAGTCAAAGAACATGTATGAATGACCCATGGACATGGATTGGGGATTGACTATGAGAGTCTGGGATTTACTGGGCAGAAGAGGGCAAGGGGGAAAAATTAGAACAACTGTAATAGAATAACAATAAAAAAAAAAAAGTAAAGCAGTAATAAAAAAAACTCTTATAAAATAAAAGTCCTGAACTGGGTGACTTCATAGGTGAATTTTACCAAACATTCAAAGAAGAACTAACACCTGTCCTTCTCAAACTAGTCCAAAAAATTCAAGAGGAAGGAAGACTCCTAAGCTCATTTTACCAGGCCAGCATTTTCCTAATCCTGAAAACAAGTGAAGACACTAAAGGAATGGACAATATCCTTGATGAACGTAGATGCTAAAATTCTCCAGAAAATAGTAGCAAACTGGATCCAGCAATATATTAAAAAGGTCATATACCATGATCAAGTGGGATTTACTCCGGTGTTGCAAGTTTGGTAGAATATCCACAAATCAGTAAATGTGATATACCATATAAACAAAATGAAGGATAAAGACCACACAATTACATCACTAGATAAAGAAAAAGCATATAAAATCCAGCACCCGTTTACATAGAAACTGTTAGCAAAGTGGGAAGACAGGGAACATATATCAGTGTAATATAGGCCGTAGATGACAAATCCACAGTCAACATCCTACTGAACAGGCAAAAACTTACTAGTGTTTCCCTTAGGACCAGGAACAAAACAGCAATGTCTGCTTTCACCACTCTTATTCAACATAGTACTGGAAGTCCTAGCTACAACAATCAGACAAGAAGAAATTAAAGGCATCCAAATTGGAAAGGAAGAAGTAAAATTCATTATTTGCAGATGACATGATAGTGTATCCCTAAAGATTCCACCAAAAAACTATTAGAACTGATAAATAAAGTAACAGGAAACAAAATAAACATCCAGAAATCAGTTAAATTTTTATACATCAATAATACTCAAAAAGGGAAACTATGAATACCTCATTCACAATTGCTTGAAAAAGAATAAAATACCTAAGAGTAAATTTAACCAGGAATTTAAAAGACCTGTACTCAGAGAATTATGAGACACTGAAGAAAGAAATTGAAGACACTGAAAGAAAATAAATTGAAATATCTATCTGAATGGCTATCATTAATAAATCAATAAAAAACTAGTGTTGGTGGGGATGAGGAGAAAAGGGCACCTTAGTGCACTGTTGGTGGGAATGCAGATTCGTGCAGCTGCGGTGGAAAGCAGTATGGAATTTTCCTCAAAAAATTAAAAATGCAGCTGCCTTATGAGCCAGATATTCTACTTCTGGGACTATATCCAGAGAAACCCAAAACCCTAATTCAAAAGACTATAAGAACCCTTATGTTCATAGAAGCGTTATTTATAATAGCCAAGATGAGGATGTAGCCCAAGGGGCCTGCACTAGATGAGTGGATACAAAAGAAGTGGTCTGTCTACACAATGGAATAGTACTCAGCCATAAAAAAGAAGGAAATCTTACTGTTGATGACAGCATGGACGGACCTGGGGAGTATTATGCTAACATGAAATAAGCCAGTCAGAGAAAGACAAACACCATATGATTTCAGTTATATGTGTAATCTAATGAACAAACGAAAGATTCATAGAGGTGGAGAACAAGACTGGCAGCTTTCTGAGGGGATGGGGGTCTGGGGCCAGGTAAAGTTGAAAATGTTAAGCAAACAAAACAAGCAACTCTCCTGTCCCCCCCCAAAAAAAACCTCATAGATACAGGCAAGAGTATGGTGATTACCAAAGGGAAATGGGGTGAGGGGAAGTAGAAGAGGGTAAAGGGGGTATAAATGGTGATGGAAGGAGACTTGGGGTTGTGAATACACAGTACAATATACAGATGCTGTATTACAGAATCGTACGTCTGAATCCTATATAATTTTATTAAGCACCATTACCCCCCAAAATAAAAGACCAACGAGAAAAAATTTTTGATAATTTATTCATCCTCCAGCTTAGCGAACGAGAGTTACTTAGATTGGGAATAAGTCTTTATTTTTGTATTTCCGTATTTCTGCTTTTACAGAATTAAAGAAAATTTTAAAGTCTGAGACAGACTTATATATCTATGTGCACATACACATGTACAAACCCTGCTTTTATTTTTACTTGTAAAAATTTTAATGTTTTAAGGAACGCGTTTGGACAGCTATCTTTACAGTTACTTTAGAAGATTTCATTAGGTTTGGATACATTTTTCTGAAAAACAATGAATATTGTACTGAAACTGCTATTAGTAATTTTTTTCCAAAAGGCCAAATTTTCTAGGCAATAATGGAATTTTGAAATATTGGAGTGATTTTATACCTTTTTCATTTAAATATGTGTGAAAGCCAACTACGATATAGTGAATATAATAATTTGGCAGCATTTCTTTGCTTCCTTCTTGTCTGTAGCTGGGCAGATGCTCAAACTCAAATCCAGAACATTGCTGCGTCTTTTGACCAGGAGGCAGCTGCCATTCTTATGGCCAGGCTGGCTATATATAGAGCAGAAACGGAGGAAGGGCCAGATGTGCTTAGGTGGCTGGACAGGCAGCTTATTCGACTGGTAAGTGAACATCGTGCTTTTCTAAACCTGTGTACTTTTATTTATAGTGAATATTTGTTGCTGATCATCTATTTGAAAGTTGTAACAGTGTAACTGAAAGACTCCGTGAGGAACTTCTATTTCCCGTTGCTGAAAAAGACATGATGATGAATAGTAGAATTCACGTATCTCTTCCATCAACTAAAATGCCTTTTATCCTGAAAACGAAAGTGACAATTATGTAATATCTTACTTTTCTTTCGGCTGGTCTCACATTAGTTCCTAACATAGTACTAAATTACTGTAACTGTTTTTACTGGGGGTTTTTTGGCATTTTTTTTTTCACTGCTGTTGTTTTAGTTTTCTGTTTTCATTTTAATGGAAATTTAAAAGAGAAATTAATGGGGATATAAAAATATACATATTGTAATTAATCATAGAAACATATAGACAAGTCTTGATTATCTGGATCTAGATTACCAAAGTTTGTGTTAGTGGAGTTATGGGTAATATGGGTTTTTAACATGTCAGGAACCTATTACTTACAGTATGACCTAGAGTTTGTTTCCTAATGCTCCATTTTTACTCAACAGACTTTGTTTTTCTTTCTTTTTAAAAATTTAATCTCGACTGTATTTTTTTTCCTGTTACCCCTTAGTCCCCTTATACCTCCTTCCCCCCAGCAGTCACCACACTATTGTCCATGACTCCTTTTTCCTTTTTGCTCAAACCCTCCACCCCCTAACCGCACCCTCCCATTCCCCAGCTATTCTGCTGCTCTCCATCTGTGAGCCTGTCCCCATTTTCCTTGTTAGTTCAGTTTGTTCATTAGATTTCACGTATGCGTGAACTCATACGGTATTTGTTGTTCTCTGACTGGCTTATTATTTCTTTAGTTGAGCCATTGGTTCAAACACCTGTTGAGATGAGAATCCTCTGCTAAACTTTTGGATTTCTGTTTGTAAGAAGGTTTTTGTGCTCTTTGTCCAGATTTTCATGTAGTTTTAAAAACTATTTAGTGAACTAATCTTAGTTTAAGAAAGCCATTTTTGTAGCATCATTCACGACTTTATGTTTCATTTCATCTCAAAGAGTGTTTTTACACCTGCAACTCTTTGTGAAGAAAGTAGTGTTATGACAACACCAGCATGTCTTTTTTTTTTTTTTTTTTTTTTTTAGCAATAGACAGGAAACCTTTTACGGGGTTAACCATTGATCATTTCATACACCATCAGTACAAATGCTAACACAGTTCCTCAAAGATAGATATTTTGTTTCCATATAGGAAGATAAAACATTAAATCTATTTTGACCTTTGCTTGTTTAAGGCAGCAGAAAAGTCTTCTTGAATTTCAATATTATTTAGCAATGTGACATGACATGGGCGAAATCTAGTGACTCATCAAGTTGAATAGAGAAGCTGTTAGTTTTCAGCTAATTACACAAACCTCTCAGCATCATGTGACATGTTATTAATGCACTTACTTATTATATTGTTTTAAGATGGAACCTTTTCAGTTTTTCAGATTGTATCTTGTCCCAGCATTTTACTTAATGGTAATTTTACCTGTTGGCGTGATTAGGTTCTCACCAATGGTGTGGCTTTTCCTTTTCTGGGTAGTAAGTTGTGCTCTGCCATAGCTTGCTTCCTGAGCCTTTTTGCTTTATTGTTT
>PVJD01017866.1:0-16222 GCA_004026545.1 Mormoops blainvillei | reverse complement strand
TATATATATATATACTTTTTTCTTTTTCTTTTTCTTATCCATTCAGCTACCTTATGTCTTTTGGTTGGAGCATTTAAGCCATTTACATTTAAGGTGGTTATTGATAGACACGTATTTAGTGCAATTTTATTGTTAGACTGTTTTCCTCTGGGTTTTTTTCCTTTCTCTTTTTCTTCTTCTTCTTCTTGCAAACCCTTTAACATTTGTTGCACGCTGGTTTGGTGTTAACAAACTCTTTTAGCTTTTTCTTGTCTAGGAAGCTCCTTATTTTTCATTTGAATTTAAATGATAGTCTTGCTGGGTAAAGTAGCCTTGGTTGTGGGTCCTTGGCTTTTCATCACCTGGAATATTTCACACCACTTTCTTCTGGCCTGAAAAGTTTCTGTTGAGAAATCAAATGACAGTTTAATTGGTGCTCCCTTGTATGCAACTATCTGCTTTTCTCTTACTGCTTTTAGGATTCTCTCCTTGTCTTTAAGCCTTGACACTTAAATATGATGTGTCTGGGTGCAGGCCTCATTGGGTTCAACTTGTTTGGGACTCTCTGTACTTCCTGGACTTATGTGTTTTTTTCCTTCACCAGATTAAGGACGTTTTCGGTCATTATTTCTTCAAACAGGTTCTTGATCCACCGCTTGCTCTCTTCTCCATCTGGCGTTCCCGTGGTGCTGACGTCTTTATGCTTTGTGTTGTCCAAATTCTTTTTTCTTTTTGCTGCTCTGCTTGGGTGTTTTGGTTTTTTTTAACCTTGTTTCCCAAATCACTGATGTAATCCTCTGCTTCGTCTAACCTACTGTTTATTCCTTCTAATGAATTATTCATTTTAGATATTCTATTCTTTATTTCTGACTGGTCCTTTTTTATTGTTTCTGTGTCTTTTTTCATGCCATTACATATACTTATAGTCATTACTCTAAACTCTCTGTCTGTTAAATTGCTTGCCTCCATTTCATCTAGTTCTTCTGGAGAATATTCTTGTGCTTTCATTTGGGGTCTGTTTCTTTGTCTTCCCACTTTAGCTGCTTTTTTGTATTTTCTGCCTTAGTTGTTAAACTAATCACTGCTATAGCCTCAAGCTGTAATCGGCAACCTGGCTTAAGCACCACAGGGCGGGGCAAAGCAATTCCTGTGAGTGGGGCTATTGCTTCTGTCAGGCTGATGCCACCTGGAGGGGGCTGCTCTGCCTGACAAAGATGGCCTCTGCAGTATGGGGATGACTCAGCACAGGGGTCCTGGTGGCTGTTCCTTCAGTTCTCTCCCCAGAGCCACCAACCCCAGACTCTCTTCAAACATCTCTGGTCCACTCTGCCCTTCCTCTGCTGGAGCCCAGGGTAAGTGACTGCCAGTGAAATTTTGTGCATTGGCCCTTTAAGAGGCTCTCTGAGTCTCCAGCCGTCTCTCTCTGGCAGATAGAAATCCTGCTGCTTTTCACAGCTGTATGTTATCTGGGCCCCTTTCTGGCTCTGTTGCTGTGGGCTGGGGAGTCCAGCTGGAGATTTAGACCCCACACTTCTTGGGGGAACCCCCTGGCCGCTGAAATATCCCTCCAGCACTTCAGCTGCCACCGTGGGAGCCCAGCCAGCCCTCTCACACCTCATTTGCACTCCCTGCCAGTCTCATTGTGGTGAAGTGGTTTCTTCTGTCTGTCCGTGGTTATAAGGCTTCTCTCCAGCTAATGTTCAGTTGGTTTTTCAGGATGCTTTCTCTACAGTTTAGTTCTAATTCCTAATTGGTCCTGGGAGGAGGTTAGTGTAGCTTCCACTTACTCCTCTGCCATCTTGGGTCTGCCTACTTCCATTTGTTAAATAGATATTTCTCTGCTGGAGCAGCCACACCTGAATCCTTACATCTTCTCACCCGAGCTTATACTCAGTTCTCTTTGGCTTCATCCTCATTCTGTCTTTTGACCCACTAGCCTGGCATGTTTGTGCAATCTAGGGGTTACCTTTTTACATTAAATTTTGTCCTTACAAATATATAGAATATTTTCAGATCTTCAAAGTCTGATCTGCAGTGTGAAGTGTAAACCTTGTCTCCTCCCACCTTTAGCGGTAATAATTTAAACTAGTTTTATCCCTTAATTTTTGCATATTGATCTTGTGTTCTGCAACCTTGTTGAGCTCATTGATTAGATGTAATAGGTTTTTAGTAGATTCCTTAGGATTTTCCATGTGCAGTGCGATCATGTCATCTGTGAACAGAGATAATTTTGTTTATTTCTTTACAGTCTGGATGCCTTTTGTTTCTGTATCTTGCCTAATGGTCCCAGCTAGCAGGTGAGAATGGACATCCTTGTCTTGTTTCCAAACTTAAGGAAGATATTTTACTGTTTCACTATTAAGTCAATGCCAGCTGCAGGTCGTTCATAGATGCTCTCGATTGGTTTTATTTTAAAATTCAAATTATGCTGGATTTTGTTGAATGCTTTTTTATGTCTATGGAGATGGTAATGTATTTTAAAATTTTTATTCTATTCATATGGTATATTACATTAACTGATTTCTTAATATTTTCAGCCAAAGACATGCTTATTGATTTTAGGGAGAGGGGTAAGGAGGGGAAGAGAGAGAAACATCAATGTGAGAGAGAAACACCAGTGGTCTACCTCTGGTACCTCGGGGTCTGAACCCACAACCTAGGTATGTTCCCTGACCAGAAATCAAATCCCCCACCTTTCAGTTTACAGGATGATGCTCCAACCAACTGAGACACATTATCTGATTTTGGGGTGTTAAACCAACATTGCATTCCTGGGATAAGTCCATCTTGATCATGGTGTTACACGTTCTTGGGTAAGCTTACTAGAATTTTTGTCTTTATCCATATTGATGTGCAGTTTTCTCGTGATGTCGTTACCTGATTTCAGTATAACAGAAATACTGACCTCATCGAAAGAGTTGAAAAGCGTTTTCTCTTCTTTACTTTTTTCGAAGGCACTTCCATACCTCACTGTGCAAAAATGTGTGTGTGTGTGTGTGTGTGTGTGTGTGTCCGTCCTGCGGCTTTGTGGCGCACCATTGAATGAGCGTAATGACGTTTAACCAGCTTTTATTGATAGACTTTCGAACTGTTTCCAGTCGTTTGCTACCACGACTCAGACGGCACTGACTTACCCCAGCAGCGTGTCCTTTCATGCGTCTGTGTACGTGTGGGCTGACTCCCAGGAGCAGGATGGGGGAGTCAAAGGGCAAACATGTGGGGCTTTGCTAGATTTGCCAAATTCTTTTCCTTAGGGGTTGGACCATATTGCATTTTGTTAAATAGAAATGACTATTTGTACACAGCGTCACTAACAAAGTAGTTTATGTAACTTTTTTTCCCTTGCCATTCTGGTAGATAAGAAATAGTAACTCCATATAGTTTTAATTTGCATGTATTTCATTATGAGGGAGTTTAAAAAATCTTTCCATATGGTTAAGGACCATTTACACATCTTTCTTTATGAACGATCTGTTCCTGTCTCTAGCCTATTTATCTATAAAGTAGCTGAAATTTTTCTTCTGTTTTCAGGAGCTTTAGTATATTGAGGACATTGAAAATCCTTGTCTATCGTTTAAATTGCAAATAATGTTTTCCAATTTAATATTTGTCTTTTTACTAGGCTTATGGTATTTTCTTTTTACCATGCAAAAGTTTTGATTTTAATTTGTCTAATTGATCCTCTAGGTTTCATTTCTGAATTAGGTACAGACATAGAAATAATTTGGCAAGAAAGAGCCCTGATTGGAGCAGCGCGAGTCCCAGGAAACCGCCGGCTGAGTGCCCGCCGACCTTGGCTGAGCGGGTCCCCTCAGCCACGGGCGACCACCGTTGCGTCTCACCACCTTTAGTGCCGTGAGGACCAGGTAAGCCACGGGTGTCTGAGTAACACTCCTGCCCCTAACGAGAGTGTTTGCCCCACGCCGCTCTTGCTGACTTGCATAGACAGAAGCAATAATGTGGGGTGTGGACGGGGAGGAGGACCCAGGGAGAGCGAAAGCTTTGGGTGACGCTGAGGGGCCCCACACCTCCTGCCTAGTGGTGATTTATTTCTGCTGTTGGCAGTCTTGCTTTCTGGAAATTAATTCTTTCATTGGAATGGAAAGGGAAACTGATAGTGGCGGGTTACGTGTACCGTGCGGGGTTCCTTTTGGACACGAGTTCTAAGTGAGGCATCGGTTTGCGTTTCTTGGGGGAGAAGGAGTAGGTAATCTGGGTGTTGAGAATCTCAGGGGGCCCCGTCTCGCTCCCCGCCTCCGTCTCAGCTTCACAGCACGTCCTAACCTCTTGAATGCGGCGGGCCTACGTGCCTGGTCATTTGCTATGTGTAAGAGCACATCCGCTTCCAGGGCAACCTTTGGCAGGTGTTCATATACACATTTGAGGCTCGGATTGCTGGAGGTCACTGTACTGGTTATCTATGGCTCCACAGCAAACTTCCAAAACCGACCTGAAGGCTGGTGTTTTCACACATCTGGCACTGGGGCTGGCCGGCTCAAAGGCGGGGCGCGGTGCGCAGGCCCCTGATTGGAAGGACTCCACGAGACCTCTTCCTGCCACTTGGGATTCCCTACACCGGGGCAGCGGGGCTGCAGGTAAGACTGTCTTGGGATTGAACACGGAGAACAAGAGTTCCAAGAGAATCAGCTGGAAGCCGAATGGTCCTTGGCAGCAAGGAATAACCCTCAATGGCTTAAAGTAAATTTTTTTTTTTACATGACAAGAACTCCAACAGTAAAGAGAGCGAGTTAATCTGATGGCTCAAAGAGTCAAAAAAACCCCACAAAAAACCTAGGTTCTTCCTGCCTTTTTCCTTTGCCATTCTCAGCAGATCAGCTCCGTTCTTACTTAGGTCACCTCTCCTCATAGTCACAAAACGGCTCTCCAGTTCCAGGCATCACATCCAGATACAACATTTAGCAGAAAAAGAGGGGCAATTTCTTCCTCTGTGACTTTTTAATAACAGAGGAAATCTCCCCTAGAACTTTTCCCCAACCCACCTCTGCTCGGCCCAGCCGTCCTCTTGTCATCGGACTGACTCCTAAAAACATCCATGGCAAAAGGAATGGTGTCATCATGACTGATTTAGATTAATGACATACAAAATGTAGCTGACAAGTGTGTTTCCCTCCACAGCCGCCGCCACGAGAACAGAGGCGTTTCCCGAAACGCGTGTCTCTTGTCTCGGACATGCGCTGCCGCCCTGGGCGGGATGCTGGGCAGGTCGGGCGCTTGAGGCCTCAGTAGTGCCTGGGGACTAGGGCACAGCGTGGTGAGCGATGCCACGTTGCCTTCCTTTTCAGAGGGGTCACAGCTGCAGGCAGGTCACCTGTTCGCTGTGTCCAGGTCACGGGCCGGGTCTGGGGCAGGCGACTGCCAAACGAAGTGCGCTCATTTCACACGTGCATGTTAGTGTGGTCACTGGTTGCTTATTTCTAAACATTTACATTATGAAGTTTTTAAAATATAATATTTTAAAACCCAGAAAGTGGCCTAACTCTTCACATCCCTGCCACCCATCCTTTAACCAGAATTCCTTCCAGGGGTGTCTGACCTTTTGGCGTCTCTGGGCCACACTGGAAGAAGGAGAGTTGTCTTAGGCCACACATTAAATACACAAGCACTAAGGAAAACTGATGAGCAAGAAAAAAAAAGGTTTTAGGTAAATTTACGACTTTGTGTTGGGCCGCATTCGTAGCCAACCTGGGCCTGGTGGCCTGTGGGCCGGGGTTGGACGCCCTCACCGACACGGAGCCTGCGGTTAAAAGCCGACCTGCGTGTATCCGACGTGAACAGCCCTCTGCGTCGCAGAAAGCTGAATGATGTGAAATGTCTAGACGCCGCTTTCCCCACGTGGGTCTGAGTGAAGCTGGGGCAGGCTATACTTCGGGCTGAAATTCTCGGTCCCCGTCGCGGGCTCCTCAGAGCCCGCCCTTTTGCCTTCATTTCATGCCTTGAAAATAAGGGTGCATTGGGCCTCCTTTCTTTCTCTAATTGTCCCCAAACCTGCAGTTGCTCTGAGAACCGTGTCACGTGGTGCCCCACACGGAACACACAGGGAGCCCCTGGGCCTGGTTGTAATTTAGAAGCGGTCCCGTGGACTCTGCCCTCCCCCCGGCTACCGGGCTCTGTGGCACTTCCAGGAATCCGCGCTGCACCTCTGTATGGGAATTCAGGCCGGTTGTGCTCAAAAGTTGCGAGCAGGCTATGATTCCGACAAATAAGTTCCTAATTACTTGGCCCCGGGCGCTGCCCATCTTGTATGCTGAGCAGGCCTCCACCAGGACACTTGGAGAGTTTGTAGCTTAAACTGATTTAATTTAAAACAAATGGGCCCGTGTGATTATCTCAACCACAAATACGTAACGCAATGTGTAATATATTTAAAAGGCAAGAGGAAAGTTAGCGATGGAATTTCTAAACTGTTTGAAAGAGGGGTCCTGCAGGGGGAGAAAGAAAACAGTAGATCGGAGATCGGAGACGCCGGTTTGATCACGTTTGAGCACCACTAGCTGGGCTTCGCTTCCTACGTTGAGAGTCTCGGTGTCGTAAGGGACCCGCTGGGCTCGAAGGTCTGGGAGAGCAGGTGGGGAGGGAAGGTCGGGGCTGCAGACACCCAGAAAGCTGCAAGACCCGTGCAGTCTTGGTGCGCTTCGTTTTCGGTAGGAAAATGTCCTCATCTCCAGCGTCTGTCAGGGAAGGGTCGGGGAGCAACACAGCCTGCACGCGGCCCCTTCGCTTGCTGGCTTAGCTTTTATTCCCGTCCGCCCGCCCGCTCTGTTGCTGTCCCGACGTGGTCGTTCCACCCAGACTGAGTGCCACAGCGGCAATAATAATGGCACACGCTGGGGAGCTCTGAGGGCGTCCCCAGTGTTGCCGTAGGCGCCGTAAATACCTCACTTAATTCCCGCTACAGCCCAGTGACACTGTACTGTTATCACCTGGCTCTTTCGAGCAGAGGAGGAGGAAGTAGAGTTGTTACCTTGCCTTAGGTGACACCTACGGGGTCGTCCCTAGCCACTTTACAGCCCTTCCCAGCATGCCAGGCCTCTCAGGACCAATGCCTTGTGCAAGGAAAGGGCTTCCGAAGACCAGCTGATTTTCAGTAAATATGCAGGCCTAGGCCTTTCAATAGTACAAAAATAAATGCGATTCTCAACAAGGCGTGACAAGGTGTTCAAAGCATTCATTTAGGTTGTGAATTTTAATGCATCTCTTTGAAACCAACCACGTTTTTGAACCATCACACCCACTGAGACAAATTTACTAGGTTAAAATGTACAAAAGTGTCCACAGTTGACTCTTCTAACCTATACAAGTTGACATTTCAAATAGCTCAACCTAATATTTTTGGCACCGTGGAAAAGATGACACTTTTTCGGGATCTGAACCGTTCGTTTGCCCGTCCGTGAGTGATGGTGATTGAGGGTCACACTGCCACACACTGCCGTTGCCGCTGCCGGAAGCCACGGACACATGGATCTTGCCCCCGAGAAATTCCGAGCTTTCTACAGGAGATGGACACGTATACAAATAATCCAGTTAGCAGAAGATTGCTGTGACCCTGAAGCTCCACAGGAGATGTCTCGGGGAGACTGAGGAAGGACGTGCACACGAGCCCACAGAAGGGGAGGTCTCGCTGGGATGTGACGGGGGAGGGGCAGAGGTGGGTTAAGGTTGGTTGAGGCCCCAGGTACAGAATATTGGGCCCCTTATAAAAGAGAGAGAGAGAGACGGGGAAAATAAAAATACATGTTAACCATATTTATAAATAAGTAAAAAATATTATGGACTATTACTGTTTTATTTCCAACAAAATTTGAATATAATATATGTATCGCACCTATGAAACCAAACTTGGTGTCATTAGAAAAAAGTGTAAAGTTGGGGTTTTGCGGGGCCCAGGGCGCACGCCCGGTGCGCCCGCTGTTAAACCCGCCTCTGGGGAGGAGAGGCCCGCACTATCGCTGGGAGGGACGTTAAAGACACCCTGCAGAGTTGGCTTCCCAAGGCGGAAAATGACATTTCTTTAGCATCACTGCATTGTCTCGGGGCAGTAATGTGGGCCTGCCAGACCTACCGCTTTCGGATCCGGTCTATGCCTCTTCAAAGCGTTACATCTTGGGACAAGTTATTTCTTGTCTGTGAGGTGGAGAGATTACTACCTGCCTCCCAGAATTATCATGATCAGTTGCATAATATATGCCAGAAGCAAAATCATACGTGCAAAGTACGTAACAAATGGGGGCTATTATTTTAATCATCATTACCTGGTTCTTCGTTAAGCAGCATGAGACCAGACCAACCTCGGGGAGGGTCGACTCTTTCTCCCCTGAAAGCCGTTGACCGTGTAGTTAGGGGGTGGGTGCAGGTATTGCACTGTGTGATATATGACCTTAGAGAACTTGTGGCTTTTCATCAGGCCTTAGTGTGGTGCAGAATTTTCCCAGAAATCCATGGTGTCTGCTTGTCATCTTGCAAGTGTGTGTGTGAGCTTCAAGAGCAAACTTGTCAGCACACAAAAGTTCCCAGATGGCTTTTTCAAGGACTTTTGATCTCTGCTGTCTTTGATTTGAATGCTCCCCAGAGATCGGCCCCAGATTTCTTGTTGCGTCCTTAAACATGGCTCTGCGAAATTCAGCAAATTGCTGGCACGGTCAGCCCCTCTCGTTTAACTACAGATGGACTCGTGGCAGGAAGAACAAACCTCACGTCTTTTATCATTGACTGAGCCATGGTCCGCTGGCCTCGGGTGCTCGGCAAACCTCTCAGAAGAGCCCTGGAAGATGCTAGCCAGGTGTCCGCCGAGGGCCAGCTGGAAGGAAAGTTCTGATCGCAGAGTCCTGCCTGTGACGCGCTGCCAGATCTGTCCTGCTGCTGGGAACTGTCCTGATTTTTAAGCAGTTTTATTTGCCTCACCCGCAAGCGGCGATGGATTTGAGATGCAGTTTCAGTCCTGGAACGCGAGCACGTGGCCAAGCCAGGCTCAGTACGGCGGGCTCCCGGGGCCGGCCTCCTGCGCAAACAGAGGCCCAAGGGAGAGCTGCCCATGCCCCACACGGTGGGCCCCGGGCCACGGAGGCAGAGGGGGGCCTGAGCCTTACGACTTGGGGTGCCGCAGGAAAGGAGGGCTCGGCTACAGAGAGCCGGCTGTCTGCAGGGCAGGACTGCCGCCTGCATGCAGGGCATGGAATTCACTCTGTTAACCCTGTCCCCGTATTTCGTGAGTCACATGGCGTACGCTGTGCAAAGGGTTAACTGCAGAGTGACTTTGGGGCGGCGGAGGGCGGGCGGGATGTGTTTTAGTTGTTCCAAAGCCTCTTCCCCGCACGGCCGTGTTCTGGTATAACCTCAGTGCCATCCAAGGCAATAAAGAGCAGAGGGGTTGGGGCAGATCCAGTTATTTTTCCACAGCATCTTTCGTTGTAAGTGTGTCAGATTTTTAAAAATGAGACTCCATAAACCACATCATCGCAGAGTCCTGTGTGCCGTCTCGGGGGGGTTCAGAGTTCCAGATGCTTGCCTTTTTGGACGTTGTGCTCACGTGGCCTCAGGGACTGGTTAGAGTCACTGAGAACACTCTGCTTTGGATCACCGGCCGGCCGAGGTGAACCGGGGATCTTGTTTTCAAGAGGTTGGAGAAGAACTCACGGGAAAGGACCCGAAAGGGGGCGACTTACGCCGTGGGGCTTAGGAGAGATTGACCCTTGACCTGCCCAACTTTCAGAACTTAGAAGCTCCTAGCTGGTCACACACGTCCACTCCCAGCTTGGCAGCCTGAATCCCCACATCCTCGGAAATTCCTAGAAGTGTAAAGACAAAAATCAGCCCCAGGATGTTGGCAGGATTCGGCGTGTTACTAAAAATGGGCCTTTGTGGATGGAGACTTAAGAGTTTTAAGTGAAAAAAAGCAAAGGAAATTTATGTAATTATCAGGGCCTCCAGCGACTTCAGTTGTTCTGAAATGGTTCATTACCCAAGACCGAAATAAGGTCGCAGGGGCGCGGCTTCCCAGGCGGGGAGCCCCCCCCGCCCCCCGCCGCCCTGCCACCTCAGCCAAGAGTGTCACCTGGGGATTTTCAGGGCTCAGGTTTATGAACTTCTAACTGGCCTCCAAAGGCCACGGCCCACCTTCCCCGTGGTTCCCAGCTCCCCGCCCCCGAGCTAGCTTTGGGCCCTTTCCCAAACGCTAAAGGACACCATGGGGATAGAAGACAGTGTCTTCTCCCAGGTGCAGAGGTGGAGGCTGGGCGGCTGTCCCCGGCCTGGGGCGAGCCCCAGCCCCGCGGATACCCACTTGGGGTCCGCCTGCGGAGGCTGGGGTCTGCGTGGAGCCGCGAGGGGGGCCCGGCCCCCGGAGAGCTGGCCTTGTTCACGGCCCCCCTGTCTCAGCCAAAACTGCGTTTCCTGGTACCTCTCTCGGGGCTACAGAGGAGGAGCAGTTGGATCACTTGATCCTCTTTTTCCCAGAACAGGGACCCTCCCATCCCTGTTTACTTCCCAGGGAGTGAAAGGGGAGGCCCGGGCGCGGGGTGCCGACGGGGCTGCTCCTGCAGCAGAAGGGGCCCCGGCCTGCAGCGGCCTGTGTCCTGCGCGCACCACGCACCGCCCGCCCCAGGCAGACGCCTGCGGCCCCTGCGCCGTCTGGACTCCTGGGGAGACGACTCCCGGTGGGCCCACCCCCTCTCCCCCGCAACGGAGGGACCTCCCCCAACCCTCCTGAACCACCTGTCTGCAGCACTTTTTTCCAGTTGTGGGAAAAGACCCAATGTACACTTCACCACTCACCATTTTTAATCGTTCAGTTCAGTGTGTGGACTGCATTTACATGGCTGTGCACTGTGTCTCTAGGGCACTGTCCTCTTGCAAAACGGGGCCTCCCCGACCATCCCCGTGCCCTGCCCCAGCCTCTGGCGACCACCACGCTCCGCCCCGTCACTACGGGTTTCCCTGCTTTAGAAAGCTCACGGAAGCGGAAATATCCAGTCTTTGACTTTTTGTGGCCAGTTTATTTCACTTAGTATAATGTCCTCACCCAGGGTGACACAGGGGTCCCTTCCTTTTTAAGGCTGAATGATATTCTGTTTGCCATCCACCCGTCAGTGGGCACCCGAGTGGCTGCTGTCTCTCAACCGTTGTGAGTCACGCTGCACTGAACGCCGGAGAGCAACTGTCTCTTTGAGATCCCGCTTGCAATCCTTTTGGATAAACGCCCGGAAGTGGGTCATCGACTTTAGGCTTAGGCTGTGCCCACGGGCGCACTTCGCCGTGGCCACGTCCCTCCCACACCAGCCGCCCCGCCCGTCGGGCGTGGGACAGCTCCTCCCCCCACAGGCGGTCCCACTGAGCAGGGAGACAGCAGGCGGCCTTTGCCCCAGTCCCTAGTCAAAGTCGAACGCGGGCTTTTATTTTTCAGGCTCCGGGGCTCCGCTGGGGCCTCGCTGTCCCGGGCGCGTGCTCGTGCCCGCACCCACGCGCCCCCCCGATGACCAGCGTGCCCACGGCGCGGGTGGGGTCCGCCGCTCTCCAGGCAGCCCCTGGGTTCTCCCAGGGCTGACCACGAGCTCCCCGCCCTCGTGCTTCTGTTAAAGCCAGGCAGGCGTCTCCGGTTCCAGCCCTGCTCCCCGCGGGAGTGATGGCTCATTAAGCACAGCTTGGTCACTTCTGCTAGACAGCCAGGCGGTGGAGGAGGGACGGTGGCTGGGCCGCCCACCCAGGCTGAGGAGCTCCGATGTTCTGCGTGGGGAGCCCATCTCCTTTATGCTGCAGGGAGGGGGCTGCGACCCTAGGGGATGGGGGACTGGCTCCTTTAGCCAGTCCTCACGTGCTCCCTCACTTGCACACACACACGCACCACATGTACGTGTGATGCGTGTTCATATGTGTGTGCACATGTGCACATACAAACAGGCTCACGCACACGCACGGACACAGGGAAGATGGAGAATTCCTGTCCACTCCGGCCCATGGCTTCCCTCCCAATTGCTGTTGCTACATCTCCAGCTTCTGACTTGGAAGTTTTTGGCTCCAAAAAGGAAGTGAAAGGTAAAATTTCGTAAGACTGACTACTAAACAAGTGCTCCAAATGTTGTCACTCCATTTTGTGCTCACCTTATTTATCAAGGTCACTACCAGCTTTATTTGGAAGCGGAGAGGTTTCCAGAACAATTAGAAATCCCCGCCGAAGAGCCCCTCGCCCGGGCTGCACTGGAGCAGAGAGCCATCTCCTTGGTTTTGTGTTGCCCTCCCCGGACTTTTTAAAAATACAAATCCTCCTAATAGGAGTCACAAATTGTCACTAACACTTTACTGTAACTCAGTCTGTCAGGTGGCCGTCCCTTGGGGGATGTGGGGCAGGCAGAAATGGGGGAAAATGCAGAAAGCAGAGTTGGGAAAACATTTATTTTGCCATTTTTTCCCAGGACCGGCTCTGTGTGTCTTTCATCTAGAATTTCAGCACTTGTCCACCTTAGGAAAAATGGAGCGAGCGAGTTAGCCAGGCCACTCCTGACACCTCGGTTTCACAAGCTGGTAGCGCGTCGTGAAAAGCTGCTCAGGGAGGCGGCACCCCCAAATGTTTGTCTCTTGTCCTACTTAAGCCCATGTCGCTCCCCGTGACTTCAGAGTGTGGGGACCCCGTTTGCATTTTTTTGTTTTGTGCTGTCCTTTAATAGGCTGCTTCAGTTAGAGAAGGGGTGAATCGGTGTCCGGATGAGGAGGGGAGGCAGAGAGAGGGGAACGGCTTGGCTCATCGTGTGGAGAGCGGCCGTATGAGTTCTTACGTCATCACAAAGAACCATCCTGGTATTTGTTAAGATGCTTCTGGCTGAAAGAAGTAGACATCAGGTTGAGCCAGCTGAGGCAGAATGTAGGGGTGGCCCGAGGGTAAGGGGTGTCTCTCGGGGCTCGAGGGCAGGGGTGCAGCCCGAGGACCTGAGGCCTGGAAGCTCATCAGCCGCCCAGGAGCACCTCTGCCCCTCGATTCCCGCCTCCCTCCAAACGCCTGCCTCTTCCTTCTCGCACGGCAGACCCACTGCTCGGGGCACAAGGCAGTTCGGCTGCCCTGAGGCTCACGTGTCGTCTCCCCAGCCACCTCAGATCGCCCAGCTGCGAGGTAGCCCCAGTCCTTGGGTTCCGCTCGGCTCAGGGTCCGCAGCGGCCTGATGAACCAAAGACACGGGCACAGGCTCTCCCACGACAGACACGGCTGCCAGGGCTCACCGGGCCCCAGGGGCACTTTCTCAGAGCCAGAAGCAGTCAGTCCTGCTCCTAAAGAAAGCTCCCCGGTGTCCTCTGTTTGTCCCGGGGCCGCCTGAACATCCCCAAGCTGCCTGAGCCATGGGTACAAATGGAGTCCTGATTACAGCCCCACCTTGCCTAGCGCCACCGGGCTTTCCTTGTGGGGTCACCTGAGCTCATGAAGGGTCTGCTGCAGCGGGGCCCCCACCGCTCCCAGGCTCTGTCAGGCACATGGTCACTTCCCTCTTGGCGGGCACGTGACCTCCCACAGCCCAGGCCGGATCCTGCACCAGGGCCACCGTATATTTCTAGCTGTCGTCCTGGCATTGACAGCTCTCCCTTTTATTCTCGAGAGCGTCTTGGTCCGTGCGATCAGTTACATGTCCTACTGTCCCGGCTGCGCGGGCATTTGTTTATGAGGGTCCCAGGCAAGTGGCCCTTCGAGGACCCTTCATTAGAGAAGCTTCAAAACAGGGCAGTGTGTACCCAACATTTATAGCGTGGCAGAGAAACCTGATTTCACCTAAATTAACCAAAGCAGGCGGTGTTCACTGATTGACATAAAGTAGGGAACAGGTAGGGGGCGGGTCCGGCCTCAGTGGCCATTAGGCTCAGCGCCCCAAACACCAGGGACCTCGCTCCTTCTTGTTCGGCCCTCGTCCCTGCTTCTTTGGGGTGTGTTAACTTCACTCCCCGAGACGTGTCCCCTGGGGCTGGAAACCTGGACACCACCACCGGCTCTGAGCTGTCCTCAAAGCGTCACAAACGCAGAGCTCAGAGAGCTCTTGCTGGGAACACCCTGGGACAGAGCCTTTTGACCACGGTTGAGTCAAATGGCCATCGCTGGGCCAATCACTGTGGCCGAGGGCTGAGGAAGGTGTCGGCAGCCCCACCAAAATCCCGCAAAGGAGCGGGGTGCAGTCCGGGCAGACAAAACGCGGGGGCCCACTCAGGCCTCTGTCAGTGTTCAATGGCAACCTGTCTCCCCGTTACAGACGCGCAGGCGGCCTGAGCGTCCGCCCTTTCAACAGCCCAGACCTGACTGGCCCCAGCTCCTCCTGCCCTGGCTCCCCGCCCTCCGGGGGGCGTCCCCGCCCTCACGTGGCGTGGTGAGGCCGCTGAGCTGGCCGTCGCGAGGCCGGCAGCGGCAGCCGCGGCTGATGCGTGGGCCTCCCGTTATCATCGCTCATGTTAGCAAAACCAGGATTAGGAAGCGCTGTGCACCCTGAGAGCTGCAGCCCGGTAACTTTTTGGGATTAAACCGCACGACTTCAGAGACCTGCAGCTTAGGGGCCTGGGTCCTAGATGCCGGGTGGGGGGGGATTCATGGGAAAGTCTCCCTGTTTTTCCCCGTCTCCCTCGCCCTTCTCTCTCTCAGATACATCAGGCGGTTTGTAAACCAGGACCGGAATGGTGCCTCAAATGGCTTCAGCCCCAAGTGAAGAGAAAAGCGGGTTTCTGCTCTGATAGGCACTGGACTATTATTTTCGCTGTCTGAGGGAGATTCCACCTTTCTTTAGCGTTGCTGATTAACCAGGAGACGCCCCTCCTAATGTGTGGCAGTGCCGGGACTGATTCTCGGTGAGGTCGGGCTGCGCCAGCCGGTTCAAGGACGGGCTCCCGCCCCCGTGGGCTTCCCTAGCCGCCGAGGGCCGCAGCCAAGGCTTCCTACCGGCGACCCTCTGCGCTAAGAGTCGTGAGCACCCAGATGGAGCCCGTTCGGGGGAAGATGGCTACAAATTAAGAGACTCCTGTGATGCTTGGTGATGGGCCTCAAGGGAAAAGAGATTAAGTTGACACAGTGAACCATGAGCTGAACTGCTGTGTCCAGAACTTTCCAGAGGGGACAGCATGTAGGTCCATTATGTTTGGAAAACAGTGGCCCAGGCATGTTTGTGGGCAGGTGGGCGCCCTTCGCTGGGGGGTGTCGAGCCCCCCTCAGCAGGGCCGCTCTGTGCCCTTCAAAAGAAGCCCGGGCCAGACCCCAGGGTCAAGTCCAAAGTGAGTCGGCGGATGGACTGGGCGCACCCTGTGGGGCGCCTCTCTGGAAAGCACCCTCAGCACCCTGCCCCTGGGCAACACCCACGGGCGCGTGGCTCGTCTTAAGGCTGCACCACATCTGCCAGGGGCTGCTCTTGCCACCGCCTTTAAACGTAGGACGTAAGACGTGCGCTGTGAAAAGTCCCCGCTTACAGCTGGGGCGCTCTGCTTCAGGGGGACAACAGGAGAGGGAGCCCGCACACGAGTCCTCCCGCGGGGCCTGTTTACGGCGACGCCCGGGGCAGGCCTCGGCCCCTTCCCTGCCTCTCCGGCCGCTCGTGCCCGGGTCGGTGGGCCTCAGGGAGCTCCAGGTCAACTCGAACGCGAAGACGGGGTCGCCTTCTCTCGTGAATTATGCTAAACGGCTGCAGACTTCCATTTTTCTGCACCATTGATGGAACTCACGGTCCACTTTCTAGTTTTCAATGTTGGGGAATGAGTTCTTAAGAAACTTACACCTGTGGACTTTGAGGACGCTTCTAGGAATGTTAAACATTTCAAAAACCCAAACTCACAAGACTTTTGCCCATTTTCCAAAGAGGACCCGGAGCAGGAGAGAGACAGAAACCCAACCGCTATTTTATCCGTGGCGTCCGGGAGGCGCCCACAGCTTCCACGAGCCGTGCGAAAAGAGAAAACGATCGAGAGCAAGGAGCGGGGCCTCGCCCCGACGCGGCAGCGGCTCCGCAGAGAACCCCGAGGCCTCCTGCCCGCGCCCCAGCCTCAGCTCCAGGCAGTGACACCGGGGTCCTTTGGTTTACAGTGTTTCCATGGAATTAGGCTGGCCCGTCTTCTTCAGTGACTTTCTAAAAACCTGCCCCTTCTTCCGGTCACCGTTGTCTCTTCTCCCATCAGTTCATGAACGTTGTACTGGAACCGGCTCAGCCCCCGCACCTCCCATTTCAGTGGGAGCAGCTCTGCGTCCCCACGCCGATGCCCCGCTGAGCCACAGTGAGGGCGACGG
>PVJD01017865.1:0-16252 GCA_004026545.1 Mormoops blainvillei | reverse complement strand
TTCTCATCTCATATAAAAAGAAAGAGGGGAATACATTGTGTAGTGGAAATAGCATAATATGGTGGAAAAGCAAAGAACTTTGGAGTCAGAGCTCAGTTTATTTCCTAATTTTACTCCCTTCTTTGCAAGTGAGACAAGACATTGACCACTCTGTGTCTTGATTCTGTCATCTGTAAAACAAGGATAATGTTTTTTGATTCCTGCAAATGATGAATGAAAAGGACTTGGCCTGGTCCTTGGCACATAGAAAGAATTTAAGAAATGCAAATTTCCTTATTCCTAATGTCTTTTAATACAACAGTGAAGCATTAAACAACAGAATTGTGTGAGCTATTAGCTTCCCATTAAAGTGGACAGGGAGTGGGAAGAAGCGTTTAGATGCATGGCTATTCAAGCAAGGGGTTTTGGATAAAAGGCGGAATACTAAGGAGGTGTTCATAAATGTCTATATGGTAAGTAATATTTTATAGTTACAATTAGGACTTGAACTGTCTATAAGAAATTTTCACATTGGAACTCTCCTTTAGTTTCAAGTCTGAGTAAGAACTGAGCCAACAATGGAAGCCAAACGTCCTTTGTTCCATAGAAAATTTTTAAAATGATTGGTTTAATTAACTTCAAAATGAATCCAAAACCTTTTCGCCTTATTCAGTCCTTTGATGGAACCACTGTCTCCCTCATGAAATCTAGAGTTCACATAAAAGGAAAAACAGCATGTATTGAATGTCAAGAATTTACAATTGTTGCTCTTGAGACAAAGGGCTTCACAAGCCCTAAACCTTTCTCATTGGGTCTCTTCTCCCATCCTCTGACCTCAGCTCCACCCACTTGCCATTGAGTCATTACCTTTTATCTTTTTCCCTCTGTCATTCCACACAAGTTGATCCTGTTGGTAACTTACTGTTCGTATCTGGTCCAGAGACTTCTGTCCTTTAAGAACCTTCCTGGACTCACTCTGGCCACTAATGTAGCTCAGTTGATTGGACATCATCCCTCAAACCTAAGGGTAACTGGTTCAGTTCCCAGTCAGGGAGCATATGGAAGGCATTCAATGGATGTTTCCTTCTCTCTTTCTCCCTCCCTTCCTCTCTCTCTAAAACAAACAAACAATAAAACAACTTTCCTAAATGTCGATGAGGAAATCACATAAAGGTTTATTTATAGAATAAGATAAAATGGAAATTTTCTGTTACATAATGTTTCTAAAATTTTAAAATTCTTTTTATTATATTTCACATTAGGTTGACTTGGGGGTAATCTACCTGTTTTGAATTCTTGCCCATTGTTTTCTTGCTATGTTACTTTAGGAAAGCCACTTAATTTTTTTAGCTTTCAATCTCCTCTGTGCAAAACAATTTTGGTACCTCCTTCATCAGATATGTGTAATAATTAAGTGGTTAATATATATGACAGTGCTTAAAAGTGTCTGGTGCATGATAAGCGTTAGACAAATTTATAATATTAACAGTATTTTAAATTTTATGCAGATACATTGTGAAAATTATTGACTACATTCTGCTTTAATTTAAAGTGCATATTTAAATTAGTTACTTAAAACAAAAATGCTAAAAAAAAACCTACTAGATTTGGAGTTCTTTTCTCTTTAGAAAGCCTAGATATTTACCTATATAATCCTATCTTCTGGTGCCATCATGAGAGGCATCAGAATTATAGACCCAGCAGATGTTTTGGAATTGCATTTGCAAACCCTAGAGTATAGATAGGTAAGGGTGTCAGACAGCTCAGAGACTTTGAAGCATTGATTTATATTATTTAATTCATTAAGATAGAATATGGGACCTCAAGAATGGGCTGTGTAAAGCATATATGTTGCTTATCTATAAATGAAGACTCCAGGGAAGATCTCGTGCATTTCAAAATTTAATATGCCTGAAAATCACCTTGGGATCTTATGAAAATGCAGATTCGGAATGAGAAAGTTTTGAGTGGGGCCTGAGTTTCCATAACTATAGCAAGTACTCAAGTGGTGAGTTTATGCTGCTGGTACTTGACTTATACTATGAGTAACAAGTTTATAAGATGTGGGCAATTGGAGCAACAAAAGTCTAATAACTGAAGCTCATTCACTATTTTGAAATACACTATTGATACCAATTACATCTCTTACGCATTTCAGATGAACACATTCCATGGTTTTGAGGTTCTGTAAAAATTGCATTTGTGAAATATGCCTCTTAGATGTTATGCTTTTCATAATGTTCATTTCATCTCATTGATCATTTCAGTTATATAGCATATTCTACATTAGGACTAGGGTACCATATATATGAAAGTAAAGATGAAGCTGTCATATAATGATAATAATAAATATATAATAATAAATATAATGAATTGAAAATTTAATAAATTAAAATTATTTTAAAAATCATTAAAATAATTAAGTTGTCTATAAAGTACCCAAAGTTTATGTCCTCCTCCCTACCATCCCCCTAAGATTTCTAATCAATATATCTATTGACACAAATAGTAATATACTAATGTACATGTTGCATAAAAAACAAAAAATTGGGTGAGAAAATATCTGAAGTCAAGAAAAATCTCTGAAAACTTAAATAATAATTAGAAGAGAGCAAGCCAGTAACATTGGAATGTATATCTTAAGGTAAAAATTTTGAGGAATAATGAATAAATTTTCAATTAAGTTTGACTTTAGTTGAAAAATATGAATTATCAAAATGTTTCATAGAAGAGAATTAAATAAATGTCCCTTAGCAATAGAATTCCAAGAATAATTACTATAGAAAAAGTCAATTTTCTCATCTCTTTAAAGAATAATGTGTTTACCTCATGTGGACAAGTATTTTACTCCCAAGAAATCCTGTTTTTATGCAGCTTACATTCGTGTGGGGTCTCTCTATCCATGTGCTATTTGGCTTCCTTATTATGCTTAAAGTTAAGGTATTCTGCACAAATAAAACACTGCTTAAAGTTTGCAATGCCATGCACTATTCAAAATTTATTTTCAATAAATGATTTGGACCAAAATAAAATGACATAAGACAGTTCTGTTTCTTAAAGAAAACACTTTGCATTTCCCACAGCTTCCTTTAATTTCTTTGGTTGTTAGTCTTAATTACTAGAGAATTTTACATTTGGGTCCAACTACCTTTTAATACATTTATATCTTGCAGTGTGTATGACAAGGTTGGATGTTACCATGGAAATCACTGTTCTACCACAAATTTTACATTTTAATGTTGATGTAATATAAAATGATTATGGATTGTAGTTCAAAATTTAAAGATTTAGTAATGATGACAACGATTAAAATTTTAAATGCTCAAAAGTTATCATTTTTATGTTACAATGTAAATATTTCTAAGGTTGTGTGTCATATTATGGATATTTAGAACAGTACTTAGAATATCTAGAAAATTTAGAACATTTTCTGAAAGAATCAAGAAAATTCTCTTAAACTAATTGAATTAAGATGTCCAGTGTTTGTTATTTTCCTTTGTACAGTCACTTATTGCAGGGAGATATGTCTTCTTTTATGAAAGAAAACATAAAGTATTAAATTATCATTGGAATACTTTATATATATTTTCTAGGATGCAATTAAAAATAACAATATATTGAAGAGAGGCAATGTTATACCACTTAAAAGCAAGAACAATAATAGACAATAAAAGAGACCTATAGAGAATCTAAGTAATGATGATAACCAAGAAAAATAATAAGAAAGATCATTGAGATTGGTAGTAGACCAGAAAATGTATTTTAAAACAAATTTAAGTTTTTGATCAATATATAAATAATGAAAAAATACTGTAACAGAATTCATACAACTAAATCCATGGGTTAAACAACAGATTAGGCACAGATAAAGAGAGAAAAATCTTTGAACAGGGAGAAGGGTCAGAAAAGAGCAACAAGACTAAAGTCTGAAGAGACATATAAAATAAGAAAAATCAAAAGATTAAAACAGAGATATGGGTAAGATGACAATATAATTTATTTTCAAATATTGAAAGTTTTGAGAGTGAAACTTGTCATTCAGTTAGTGCAAACTTGGACTGACTGGTCAAACCCAAACATATGGTTACTCTACTCTGTTTTAAGGCCATTTTGAAAGTCTAGCTCAAGTTGCAGGAAGGAATAATTGAGAAGAAGGAGAGTAAATTTTGCAGAGCAGTAGAGTATACAAATGGTATGATTAAACTTAAGTAAGTCAAGGATCTGTGTTGCAACCTCTAGAGTAATCACTATATGAATACTCTAAAATTATACATCAAAAAGCTAATTGAGATAAAAATATGGAATAAAAGCAATCCATTAAAAATTGCAAAATAATGAATGAAGGAAACATAGATTGATACCTAATAGTAAATAGTAATAGTAATATGTTACTATTACTATGCTAATAGTAAATGTTACTTTAAAACTCAAATGTATCAGTTATTATAGTAAATATTAATGTTAAATGGCCAAGACCATCATAATTCATTAATAAACAACCATATGCTGCTTAAAAGAGACATGCTTAGAAAAATAAATATCAGGATCATGAAAAAATATATAACATGCAAATATGATGTGAAATAAAATTAATAAAACACTTTTAGTATCAGAATAAGGGAAAGCCTTATGAAAGTTACATAATGATAAAAGTTTTGGAATACTATGAATATACAGTAATTCTAAATTTTAAGAACCCATTAACATAATTTCAAATATATAAAACCAACAAGAACCACAAGAATAAATAATATACATCCACAACCATATGTGAGGCTTTTCAGATAATTTCCTCAGTTACGTATAGAACACATATACTGAAAATTAGGATAAGTGAAGTCAACAAACATGACTTAATTATCATATAAATGATATTGCACCCAACAAATGAAGAATAAAGATCCCTTTAGATTGCTCAAAGATAATTTACTGAAATTGAACATATGTTGATGCATAAAGCAAATATAAAACAATTTCAAATGAGTGAAATCATAGAGAGCATGTTTCAGACCCAGTAGAATTAAAAAGGAAATCAGAACAAAAAGAAAGCTAGAGACCCCACAAATAATTCGAATTCATAAAATACATTTCTCACAACTTTTAGATTTAAAGTAAACCTCACAATGGGAATGAGAAAATATGACCTACCAAAAATTGGAGGATGCAGTTATATTTTGCTAGCAGGAAATACAGAACTATAAATGTGTACATTAAAAAGAAGAAAGACTGAACATCAATGATCTAAAAAAAAAAGTTAGAAAAATATTTAGCCAAAGATCATCTTTTCATGAGAACTTCTCCAATCATCCTAGCCAAAATGATCCCCTAAGGTCTCTCTGAACATGTATTCGGTTGTTACCAAGCACAAAACAATTAGGTGATATGACTATGCATTCAGGCATGCATCCCACAATATTCTTTGAGTGCTACTAAGTGTCCTCAAGGGTCCTGTGGCTTATCAAGGATAGAGTAGTAATAAAAACACACCCCCTTATCTGCTTTGTTGGGGGAGGAAAAAAGCAGTTAAAATAGCAAATATTAAAATTTCAGAAAATGATAAATACTTGATGATAATAAATCATAGTAACAGAAATAAAACATGTGTTAGTACTTTTCATCCTTGGGTTCCTCCTGTAAGTGGTACTACCTAAGATTAATAATAGGTGTTCCTAATTTAACAAAAATCACAGTGACAATCACATTCACTTAAAGGTATGTGCTTCCAAAAAAAGTAGTAAAAGTAAGTTATATACATATTTTTATGATAACTTATACAACTAACTTAAAAATCAAATTGATGTTTCTTAAAATGTATAAATCTGTTTTTTTTAAAAGATTTTATTTATTTATTTATTTTTAGAGACGGGGGAAGGGAGGGAGAAAGAGAGGGAGAGAAACATAAATGTGTGTTTGCCTCTCAAGCGCCCCCTACTGGAGACCTGGCCTGCAACCCAGTCATGTGCCCTGACTGCGGTGATCAAACCAACGACCCCTGGGTTTGCAGTCCGGCAGTCAATCCACTGAGCAACACCAGCCAGGGCCAGAATGATATGTTTTGATCAACATTTAGAAACAATGTTTTAGTATTCTATAAAGGGGACATTGAAGAATATTTTTAAAAAACATTTTAATGATTATTTAGTAGAAGTTCTGTATTAATAATGTGACTTCTTTTTCTTCTAACCTCCATTAATTATTTATTCTCCCAACTGAGGAGCATACACTTTTTTTTTTTATAAAGCTCTTGTCATTCTGTAGTGATGCATTACTAATTAGACAATTATTTCCGTACTGATAAAACATTACTTGAAGTATTTATTATAGTTGTTAGACTCTTAAAGAGTTAGCCAGTTATAAATTGCTTACATTATATCAGGTATCGTTTGCCACACAGTTCAAAACTGCTTGTCCTTTTTGAAAGCAAGGGTTGCATAATTACAGTAAGTGACTGTAATTATAAACATAACTTTCAAGAATGTCATTTATTGACCTCATAGAAGTAAATTTGAAATGAACATTTTTTTCCTCAAACATAAGATTACTCCACATTGACCTTTGTAGAAGACCTCAATTACATGCATTTTGCAATGTGCACCTCCTTTATTTATTTACCTGTTCTTTTGTTCAACGAATACTTTTAAAGTGCCTAATATATACAAGGACATATATGCATGAAAGTTAGTGGAACCAGCAAGATAATGTAGCAGGGTGTTAACGAATTTATTAAGCAAGCATCATCTTTTTTTTGTTTGTTTATTATTATTATTACTATTAGGAGTAAAAGCCGGAACTTGCCTGCTCATTGCATTTTGATATTGGAGTTGCCAGAGAAAATAGTGCAGTCAAGCACTGGATGGAGCAATGCTTTATGCACTGGAGAACAGGCAGAGCAAGATCAGCTTCAGTGAACCACATGGAGAATAAGGGAAAAACGGATCACTGGATTTATAACGGGCGTCCTTCCTTGGCAAGTGGGGCCCCTCCCAGGGGTGGATGCAGGATAGTTAACCTGTACCCATTTCTCTTGTGCTACAGCAGAACTGTGTCCTCTCCTTGTCAACAATTCACATCCTAAGAATGAGGAATGAACTCAGAAATGGATGGAACTGGAGAATGTTATGCTAAGTGAAATAAGCCAGGCAGTGAAAAACAAAAACCATATGATCTCACCTGTAACTGGAACCTAATCAGCCAAACAAACAAGCAAACAAAATAGAACCAGAGACGGGGAAATAAAGAACAAAGTGACAGTGACCAGAGGGGAGGGGGGAGAGGGAAAAGAGGGGAAAGAAGGGAAAGGGTCAAGCCAAGGAACTTGTAAAGGACCCATGGACAAAGACAACAGTGGGGGTGGGGGAAGGACTGAATGTGGGGGGTGGTCGTGGGTAGGGCAGGGGAGAGTAATGGGGGGAAAATAGGGACAACTGTAGCTGAACAACAATTAGCAACACATACACGCACACACAAATTACCCCTAATGATTATTTTGCGGCAAAAAATGAAATCAATTCTAAATTGCCCTATAGTTTGTAAATAGTAAAAATTAAACATTTTACAACTAAACCTTTGTAAGATAGTAAGGTACTTAGAGGGATATTCATATCTAAAATATTTATATTAATAAATAAGAAATATTTTAGTTAATTTAACTATTTAATCATCTAAAATAGTTTGAAAAGGACCAACAAAGCAAACCAAAGCAAACCTGAAGAGTACAGTGAAGATAACGGAGAGGTAAATGGCCTGAAAAACAACAAGCACATGCTTAATTTCATTGGTTCTTTGAAAATAAAAAACAGCTAGGCCTATATGAAAAAGGAAAGGAAGAAAAATGCTATCGAGTTATATATCGAAAATAATAAAGTACTAAAATGCTAAACTCTGTGAAAATTAGAGAAGATGAATTTTTTAAAACCAAATATTCCAGTTGCCAAAATGGAACCCAGAAGTGCTGGAAAAGTAAATTGACCAAACATCATGAAAAAAAAAATTAGAACACTAATTGCACCAAATCTGTGTCCCTTTCAAATTTTTCAGAAATACAAAATCCCACTTCTGCTTACATTGTTTCAAAGTTGAGAAGTGGGAAATCTTATTTACAAAACAAATATAATATTGTATCAAATTTGAAAATTGTATACAAATGAAAAATCGCATTCACTAGCCTCACGTGTGAATCAAGGTAAAAATTCCTTTAAAATATTAGCAAAAGGAAATCTGAAACACATTAAAATAAAAATTATTGTGATCGATTCCAGTGGTAAAACATTGCTTATTATTAGAAATCTACTTTTAAATTTATCAATAAAAGTGATCAAAGGAACACTAATGTTGGAAAACCTCCAAACGTCTGTTAAAAAATTAATACCCACTTCTGATTTAAAAAAAATAGCAAAAACCTGTTTCTGAAGGATGTGCAATAGCCTTATGTTAAGTCCTGTCCCTCTGTCTTCTGGTCTTGGTGTCCAAGTATCATTTGGCCTGTTGCTCTGACCTGCTGAATGTATGTATTTTAATTTTTCCCCCTCCCTGTTATTGACCTGAACTTGGCTTGACCCTAACAAATAGACCATCCTAAACTGTGAGTTTTTTGATGGCGTGGGTTTTTGTCTTCATGTTAGACATTCAGCATGTACAAAGTTCTGGCAAATAATGGACATTAAATAAACACATAAAATGAATACATAGATCCTGATTTTATACATAATTCAGATTCACATACTTCTTTTTAAATGAGGACTTGTTTCCAGTTTAGTCTGCCTAATTGCTTCTAGACTTCTGTACCAAATACGGGGTTTGGGGCTTTGCTCCTATTCATCCTGTTCAAAATTATTCCTTCTCACTTAGAGATTCTTCACTGTGGATTCATGTGGGACAAAGGTCACATGATGAAGAGGGTCCTTATGAAGGATCTGGGTTTTTTTTTTTGAAACTACCCAAATTGTACACACAGCTTTTTATTTAAATGCATAGATGCCTATTTTATTTTCCTGGAGGACTGGTCCATAAATTTATCCCAGTTATATCCTCCTCTTTTTGTTCTTTACTATATCTTGCTGATCCCATAGCAAATACCTTTCAATACTAAAATTCAAATTGAAAGCTGATAATGCTGGTACTGTTTTTTATGATAATATATGTAGTGACGTCAATAATAATTTTCAGTTTGTGAAGGTTCTCTCTCCTGGAGATGTTTTTCTTCTTGGCATATTCTTTCCAAGAAAAAAAATATAGCAAGTACAGATGAATATTATAAAATTGTCATGACATTAAAGGTACATTTTCTGCAAACTATAAGTCCAGTGACCCATTTTTCCCTTATTCTCCATGTGGTTCACATACGGTACTGGATCAAACCTCACAGGTACTCCAAAATTCTCATGGCGTTGATCAGGCAGGATTTTTTATTGTTTTTTTAATTGAAGACTTAATTTTTTAAAGAAGTTTTAGATTTATATAAAAATGACAGAAAGATACAGATATTTCCCATATATCCCTTGCTCCCACATTCGCGTAGCTCACCCATTGTCAGCGTTCCCTACCAATGAGGCACATTTGCTATAGTCGATGAATCTATGTTGACATGTCATTATCACTCAAAGTCCATAATTTACGTTAAGCTTCACTGTGGTGTGGATCATTCTAAGGATGTGGACAAATTTATAGTAACATATGCCCATCATTATAGTATCATACAGAATACTTTCACTGCCCCAAACGGGTTATGTGCTTCACTTATTCCTCCCTCCCTGCTGAGCCCTGGCAAGCTCTGATCTTTTTACTCTTTTCATTGTTTTGCCTGTTGCAGAATATCAGTCACACAGTTGGAAGCATACAGCATGTATCCATTTCAGATTGGTTTCTTTTCATTAGGCAGACACATTTAAGATTCCTCCATGTCTTTTCATGGCTTCTTAGCTTATTTCTTTTTAGTGCTAAATAACATTTCATCACCTGCATATGCCGCTCTTCATCCGTTCACCTACTGAAAAACATTTTGGATGTTCCCAAATTTTGTCAGTTATGAATAAAGCTGCTACAAAAATCCATGAGCAGGTTTTTATGTAGAAATAAGTTTTCAACTTCTGTAGGTAATTACCATCGAGTGAGAAGTGAGTTACTTTTGCTCCCCCCTGAATCAGAAAACTGTGCCTTAAGCCCTGCATACCCTTAAATTGTTTTTAATTTAGCCTACTGACGTAGATAAAATTTCACTTGTTGGAAAGATCGTTTCACCTATGCTCCAGTCAGCTTCTCAAGCTAGCCACACATTGGAATCATCTGGAGGAAGTTTTAAAAAAATTCTAATAGCTGAGCTTCATCTTTAAAGAGTCTGACTAAATTTGTCTAGAAAAAGCACTGGTATTTTCAGATAATCCTGTTGTACATCCAGAATTGAAAAACATTTTTATTTTTTTAATTTTGATTAAATTTAGTGGGGTGACATTGGCTTATAAAATTATACAGGTTTCTAGTGTAGAATTCTATGATGCACCATCTGTATATTGCATTGTGTGTCCACTACCCAAAGTTAAATCTTCCATCACCATATGTTTGACCCCCTTTTCCCTTTACTGTCCCTTTGGGAACCATCACATTGTTGTCTGTGTCTGAGTTTCTGTTTATTTTTCTTGTTTATTCATTTGTTGCTTTCACTTTTATATCCCATACATAAGTGAAATAATATGGTGGGTTGGCCAAAAAGTCTGTATGTTTTTTTCTTGACAAAATAAAAGGCTCATTTTTCATTTTCACCAATAACTTTATTGACCATGAATATTTTGAGTGCGTTGGCTATCTCCTGCATGATAAAACACTGATTGCTCTTAATTAACATCTGGATTGATTGCTGTCAACTGCAGCTAGCCTATCTGACCCTGGAGCTATGTCCAGGGAGAAATCTCTAGCACGAAACTTCGCAAAGCACTTTTGACAATTTCAGTTAGTCATAGCACCTTCTCCATTCACAGGACAAATCTCTTTTATGTGTGTTTTGGCTGCATTTTTACCTTTCTTGAAATAATAAAGCATAATATGCTGAAAATGTGTATTTTCTTCTATCTTCAATGTTAAAATGGCTACACAAAAATTCACCAGTTTTGAAAAGTTTTTTTTAAAATGCACATTGATATAACAGCTGTCACAATCCAATCTAACAAAACTGTTTCGAATGAAGTTAAAGACAACTAAGCACTGCTAGAGCCATCTTAAGGACAAAAAACAAAGGAACTTTTTAGCCAACCTAATAGTCCTTAACTTTTTCTGCCTTACTTTGCTTAGCACAATACTCTCAAGATCCAGCCGTGTTATCACAAGTGGTAGTATTTCATTTTCAGTTGGCTAGGTAATATTACATTGTGTCTATGTACCACATCTTTATCCAATCACCTAGCAAAGGACACCTTGGTCACTTTCATGTCTTGGCCACCGTGAATAATGCTGCAATTAACATAGAGGTGCATGTATCTTTGCAAACAAGTGTTTTCGTATTTTTCCAGTGGATAACCAGAAGAGGGTTTGCTGAGTCATATGGTAACCCTATTCTTAATTTTTTGAGTAGTGTGCATACGTTTTCCATAGTGGCTGTACCAGTTTACCAGCAGTGACTGAGGGTTCCTTTTTCTTCACAACCTCTCTGACACTTGTTAATTGCTTGTCACGTTAGTAATAACCATTCTAACAGGTGTGAGGTGGTATCTCATGGTAGTTTTGATTTGAATTTCCCAAACAGCTGGTGAGGTTGAGCATCTTTTCATATACCTGTTGACCATTTGTATGACTTCTTGGGAGAAGTGTGTGTTCAGGCCTTCTGCCCATTTTTTTAAGTTGGATTGTTTGTTTAGTGTTGAGTTATATGAGTCCTTTATGTAGTTGAGATGTTAACCCCTTGTTGAAGCTGTTTTGAGAAACACTTTTAAACTCATTACTTTTCTGAGTTTTGTGAACAGAAGAATCACCTGTGGAGGTTTGTTAAAAAATATTGATGCCATGGCTCTTTTAGAAATTTACCATTCTGTGGTCGTCCCAGTTAATATTTTGAACAATGTGGTACGAAAATTAAGCCAAAAAATTACTAGGTTATTGATATAATCAGCTACAAATTAGTATACTTTGTTTAAGTATTCTTTGGATTGTCATACAATTTTAACCCTTACTCTAAGCTACACATTTGTTACAATGGTGAGCACCTAAGCTGCTTTCAGCAGAATTTCCATTCCATAAAGAATGAGAATTACTGCACAAGGTGTGGAAATTTTAGCTTTGGTGGTTTGCTGTAAAGCAGTTTATAAAAATTAGAATTGAAAACATAGTGTTAATCTTTCAAACTGGGCCTAGCTATGCCATATCAGCAAAAATTTAGTAAACTTTACATCTTGACATTTATTTTTTCAAAAACTACTAATCCCCTTATTTTCCTCCATAACATTATCTTTAGCAAATAGTAGATTTTAAGTTACAAATTGTGATTTTTATAGTGTTATGAAAAATTCTAAAATAAAGTATTAAACATTATACCAAGTTAACCTTTCCAGGAATAAGGCCAGTAAATTTGGTTACTTTTTGTGGAGAATGTGAAGTGGGATGGGGGAATAAAGTGGAAATTTTTTTTAAAAGGTTTTATTTATTTTTAGAAAGAAGAAGGGAAGGAGAAAGAGGAGAGAAACATCAAGGTGTGCTTGTCCCTCTTGCGCCCCCTGCTGGGGACCTGGTCTGCAACCCAGGCAGTGCCCCAGACTGGGAATCAATCCGATGACCCTTTGGTTCATAGGCCTGCACTCAATCCACTGAGCCAACTAGCCAGGAAAAAATAGAAAAATTTTTTAATGTAGAAAATCCAGGTCTGGAGTGCCAAATTCATAGAATTACCAAATGAATTTATTAGCATTTGTAAACCAAGTATATCAACGAGGAAGATAGAGTAGAAAAAGAGGAAATAAAGGAAACACAGCATGATTATTATTGTTATTATTTTTTACTCAGATTGACAGTGTAAATTGTTCTGAAATCACTCGGTAATTAGGCATCTTTCTGCATGGCCCTGAATCGGCAATCTTGATACTACATAATTAATAATATTCTCTTCAAAGTATGAGCGATAATGCCTTGATTAGATGCTCCACTTTCATTACATTACTAAATAAATGAAACAATAATTAGAACAACGTGCAAGGTAAAGAAGGCCCATATCAGTATGTGTTTGTACGTAAAGAAGCAGAAGAATTAATCAAATGAAATGTGAAATAATTACGGATAATTGCAGCCATATGAAGATGATCTGTTTGCTTGTAATCAGAATTTCATAAAGGTACAGATATGTGCTCATCTTCCTCAATGGTGCCATGTACAGTGTAGGTTGTAACTGAGCTGTAGCTCTTAGAATTACAGTGTAATATATTTTAGAGGTCCCTGCAAGGTGCCTGTTGAAAAATTGAACATTTTCTTTTAGTTAAACTCCATTTCCAAATCCCTCTTCTGAAAGTTAATTTTTCTTTTCTCTGCAATTCCTACAATACCTCCTTTATATCATTCCAAACATCATCGTTTTAATATAGTCTTTGTTTATGCTTGTTCCTATCCTTTCACCACAACAATGTCTTAAAACTGTCTTGTGTCTTATTTTTGGAGGCCCCTCCCTACCTTTAATACCATGAGTACACATATTTGGTTTCCAATGAATGCTTGATGAATGCATGAATTCGATCAAATCAAAGACATCATTAAAGATAAATAATGAAAATAAAATGATGTGCTCTAATTTCTGAGGGTAATGATTCAAAATCGAACTAACCCTTTACTTAATGCAAAAATTAAAGATTACTTTATTGAACCATTAAATATATAGTAAATTATTATAAGATAAGGATAGGGCATTACCACAAAACTCAATGCACAGTGAATGAAGAGCTAATACTTGTAACTTCAGAATAGAAATCCTTAGTACTAATCACTATCAAGCTCAGTTTCAAGTTCTCAACTGTTGGTAGGACATTTTAGTAATCTAGGAAGAAATATTTGTTCAACATCTACTATTCGTATGGAACTGTGCTGTACACTCTTGAAATTGAAGGGATACATGGGTCACTACAAATGGCCGTGCAAGTTGCACACTGCCTATCTCTAGAAAGGTGGACAGGGATGTAGTTATATACAAAATTGCTTTGATTTCTTCCCTAAACATTGTTAGGATTTATCAGTAAACCATTGGATATTTGGCTTTCTCTTATGGAAGGTTCTTAATTGTTTATCAAAGTTCTTAAATACATTCTATCCTCCTTTGGGGATACAAGCTATTGAAGCTTACAAGTTATTGAAGCTTGCAGTCTACGACAGAGTGAAAATTGTGGGGCACTTCATTTTGTCTTTTGAAGAATTTCAACCTGCTGTGACACACATTTCATTGGCCAAATCAATGTATATGGCCATATCCAACATTAGTGAATAGTGAAATTATAATCCCATGATATGTCTATTATGTTCCTGGAGGGAGTAAAACTAGAAATATTGGTGAATAGGACTGATAATACCATCATTGACTTGAAAATAACTAGAATTTAGGCAAGGGAGGAAAAACAGATATGCTAAGGAGAAATATGAAGGGCCACGAAAACTAGGAAATAAATGTTGTGAGCTCAGAGAGCTCAAGGTGAGTTCAAACCATTGTATAAACTGCTGTCACCACATACTGTAGATGCCTGAGTGGTTGGTTATGTTCCCTCTTTCAACCTAAGATCATCAGTAGGAAAAGTTGAAGCTATTTGAGAAGCACTGCTAACAAAAGACTTCATTCAGGCTACATTTATTACTTCTGTGTTGCTTTAATGGCTTCTTAAGTGATTTCCTTGAATCTAATATTATCCCTCTTTAATGTATTCACTAATAATTTTATTTCTCTAAAATTGTTTTGGGTCATTTCCTTGCTTAAGAACAATAATTACTGTTGATTGTCTTTTGTGTCCATTGTTCAGTCTGCGTCCAAGAGCCTAACTTATAGATGATTTAATGTATTTAATTATTTTTATGCACCATTTTTGTACACCAAAGGAGCTGGTCTCCTTATTTTAGCAATAAAACATGTTCATTAGTCGCTCTTTCATAATGTTGTCTTCCTGAAATACCGATATTTCTTCTTCACTACTCCATGAAGTGATCCCATTCACACCCTTTAACCATTAAATAATTTTCATATTATCTCAATATATTTCCTCTTTAAATTATATGAAAAATAACAACAAAGAAACAAAAAAGACATTAATGAATTGAATGATTATTATATTATACAATAGGTAAATACAAATATATCTCCAATATAAATATATTTTCATTTGGAAAGTAGAGAATCAAATCTTAGAATCTGAATACAAACCCAAAAGTTATGGAGGTTATATGGCGTGTTTGAGATTTAACTCCAGACCTGTGTAATGGCTAAACTGGGTTAAATGTTATAGTAGCTACTAATTTTTTAAAAATATATAGTCTATCATTTTACCTAAATGTGGATTCTATTTTCCTTCAAATCATTTTCTTATGCACATCTCTTCTCTTCCCAAACAGGTCCTAAAAGGACAAAAGCCCCTTTAGGCCATCTTTACCAGAGTTAGCAGATCTTGACACTTTCAGCCATAATTGACTGTTGTTTTCTGAGCCTCTGTTATCAGGACTGGAAGGTTGCTGAAAAATTGCCAAATAGGACATGCCAAATCACAGCAACCAGACCCAACCCTGAAAGATAATATTGGAACAGACCGAAGCCTATGCAAAGCCAACTGAAGCCCCTGTTCTGCGACTGCCCTGAGTACCCAGTCGCAACCCCCTCACCCTTTATAACTCAATAAAAGCTCACTGCCCCAATCTTTCTGGGCCAGTGCAACTCTCCGCATGTAGACCTCTTTCCTCTCTTGAAAAGAGGAAAAAACTATTCTCTCTATATTTTTTACTCTTTGCGAAATCTTTCACAGCCTTCATCACCAACCATCCTAACAGGTTATAAACATTTCAAAGCCAGGGGCATATCTTTGACTTGTTCTGTATCCCTATACCATTGAGCACTTGAGAAATGTAAGGAAAAAAACAAATGAGAAAAAAAACAAAGGTGGTTTATTTTGAGCTTACAGCAAGGGAGCCAGTCATCATCACTTGAGTTTTGGCAGACGCAAAGGAAGGCAGAAGAGTGAGAAAACTTTAGAGCAGAAAAAAATGGAAAAACTCCGGCATGCCCTGATTGGAGGCTGTCGACATGGGGAAACTCTAGGGCAGGCAACTAGAGGTGGGCATG
>PVJD01017864.1:0-16261 GCA_004026545.1 Mormoops blainvillei | reverse complement strand
GGGCTCGTGTCCCTGCTTCACCAAGATGATGGGGATCTCAGGGTCCCGGCCACTGGGGTGGGTCTTGAGGTATTCCTGCACTGTGGTGGTGGCAGCTTTCTTCTCATCCTCATTGGCATGCTTCCCAATCCAGAAGAAGACCTGATCCCAGACATCGAGTAGAAACACATCATCCTCTTCCAAGTCATCTTGATTGAAGTCGGGGATTTCTGTGGTCAGGAATCCCCCAGTCTGGTTGGAATATTCAAAGAGCCTGGGGGTGATGATCATGTTTTCCTGGTGCAGTCTCTTGGTGCTGTCATAGGGTGCCTTCCCACCCAGGGCCATCCAGAATTTGGCCGGCTCCTGCCCTTCCACCACCATTTGCCTCTCCGTCTGGGAGATGGTGCCACAGACGATTTTGGCCATCTCCCGCTCATCTCCGCTACAGCCCTTCCCATACCACAGGTAACAGCAGGACAGGGTCTTGAGGATGAAGACATCATTGGAGTTAAGGTAGTGGGCCTGGGGTGAGACCTCAAAAGCTTTGGTGTTATTGGCATTTGTTCCCTGCACCTGGAACAGACGTGTGGAGGGCACAGGCTCAAGGCTGTTAGCCCGTGAAGTGCCTCCCTCGTAGACCACCATGCATCCCTTGAAGATGGATACGAGGTGAGGTGGCTCTTTGCCCATTAAGACTCGGATCTGGACCAGTTCATTGTTGTACTTCTCATCCAGGATGATGGCCTGATAGGCTGAGGCTGTGATTTCATGCTGGCTGGCCTGTCTACCCTGCCAGATGTAGAGCAGGTAGTAGGGTTTCTCCCCAATGAGGTAAGTGTAGAGCAGCAGGTAGCAGTCACCCCCATAGAAGTGGCCCAGCCACTTGGACTCCACAGGCACCAGCTCTAGGTTCTCAATGCGCCACACCTGTACCTGCCCAGTCCCGTCATCTACCATCTTCTGCTGGGCAGCCATCTGAGGCTGGACATGCATGGATATGGCATCAAACTTCACTTGCTCCACCTTGGCCACAAAGCCCACAGTGTGGGTTTTGCCCAGGCTTGAGGTCGGGGCAGGCACTGTCCACTTCTGGAAGAGCTGCTGGAAGACAGTGGACTCTGCCCCATCATTCTGCACCTCTACTTGCATGCTCAGGGGGTACTCCTTGATTTTTATGAAGTTCAGGGCCTGGTTCATGGCTCCCTCCCTCTCTTGGGCATTGGCATTCTTCCCCTTCCACACATAGATCTTCAGGCCCCCCTGGTCCAGGATGTAACAGTCCTCGTGACTGAGCAGGTCTTGTGTGAGTGGCTGTGTGGCGACTACTCTGGCCACCTGCTTTCCTTTTGTGTCAGACATGTGGTATAACTTGAGGGTGGCCTTGAGTGCGGGCTCCATCACCCTGTCAGACTCAGCTGGCTTCAACTCCATTCGCTTGCCCAGCACTCGGTTCATGACCTCCATCAGCTGTGGAGACTCCTCGTTCTCCCCGTCCACCACAGCTATGTAGGTGTGTCCGCCCCGCTCCTGGTCTCGAATCTCCTTGGCCAGGGTCATGCCCTTGAGTCTCTTTATGCGGTTACTCTCCGGGCCGTTCCACTGGATGATAAGCTTCCCAAGGTCCAGGAGGAAAACGTCCCCACAGTTGAAACTGTTCCAGGACATCTCTACCTCTGCAGCTACCACGTTTCTCTTGCCTTTCACATGCAGCAGCCGCTGGACCTCGCTGGAGTTGGTCTCCGCATGCTTCATGCCAGAAGCCACTCCCCCTTTCCGGATCACAAGGCCTTTCTTGAAGTAGCTTCGGAAAGCCTCACTCTCGTTGCCTTGGATCTCACGGTGCTGGACAGCCCGGCCCTTCAGGAAGTCGTCCATCTGTGTGGTATAGATGGCAGCTGTTCCTCGCTCATCCTGGGATGACGCCTGGCCAATCCAGTAGTGGATATCATATGTCAGGTTGCTGCCCGTCTTGTGGATAGCCAAGACTATGTAGCAGTCACCATCGAAGAAGCAGCCAAAAGTGCTGGGAGGAACTGGCACCATCTGCATGTCCTTGATCATCCATATTTGCACCCCAGGCATGGTGATGTTGAGGGAGCCTTTGACTTGAGTGCTCAGTTTGGTCATGGCGACGAGCCTGGCTGGAGGAGGCAGCTGCCACCTGGGGGATATCAGGGAGTTGTCAGATTTTACCAAACTTTTAAACAGGAATTAATGCAATCTTAAAACTCTTCCCAAAAATCAAAGAGGAGAGAACAATTCTAGATTTATTTCATGAGGCCAGCATTATCTTGATATCAAAACCAGGAAAGGATACTACAAGAAAATAAAACTGTAGGCTCAATAAAACACTAGCAATCCTGATTCAGCAGCACATTAAAAAGATCACATGCAAGGATGGTTCACTGTACACAAATCAATAAATCCATCATGTTAATGGAATGAAAGTAAAAATCATATGATAATTTTAATAAGTGCAGAAAAAGCACTTAACAAAAATCAACATCCATTCATGATTAAAAAAACTCTTAACAAATTAGTCATAGATATAACATATTTCAACATAATAAAGACTGTATATAACAAGTCCTCACCTAACATCACAATCAATGGTAAAAGATTGAAAGTTTTTCCTCTAAAATCAGTAACAAGACAAGGATGCCCACTCTCACTACTCCTATTCAACATAGTAATGGAAATCCTAGACAAAGCAATCAGTCAAGAAAAAAAAATAAAAGGCATCAAAATTGGAAAGGAGGACGTAAAACTCGCAGTATTTGGAGATATGATTTTATATACATAAAATCCTAAAGACTCCATCAAAAATTGGTTATATAGAATCAACAAATTCAGTAAAGAAACAAACTGAATAGAAAAATTTTAATGGGGAAAAATCATTGACATATTGAACACCTACTGTGCTATGCAACTGATACCTACATTATCATATTTACTCTTCATAAGAACTCTGGGTTGAGCATGTTGTTAATTTCAAAATTTGCAAATGACAAAATGGAGGAAAAAGTATTAAATAACTTTTCATGCTTTGTGTCCTACGCAGGGTTACTTATATGCTACTGGGCAGCTTTAAAAAGTGATATATTGGTGAGGAAATGCTAAAGCAAAATCAAGACGATTGATAACGGTGTTTGGTATCTCACTAATTAAAATGGACCATGTTTTCCTTTCACTAATTTGATATAATGGAGGAATGAATTGCCAATATAAAAGTAAATCTAAGTAATGTTGAGGTTTCCACTTCAAAATTAGGTACTTGAAATATCGTCCCTTTAAAAGTAAACTAAGTAAATTCTATGGACTAAATGTGTTACCCTAAAATTTATATGTCAAACCTCTAATTCCCAATGTGATGGTATTTGGAGTTGGGGTTTTTTTGATAGGTAATTTGGTCATGAAGGTGGAGCCCTTAGGATGGGATCAGTGCCCTTATAACAAGAGATAGGAGATATCATGCCTTCCCTCTCTCTGCTTTCCACCATGTGAGGACCCAGCAAGAAGATGATCATCTTTAACCTGAACTCAACCATTCTGGGATCCTGATCTCAGGCTTCCCTGCCTCCAGAACTATGAAACTAAAGGAACAGCTTAAGAATTTAAGGACAAAAATATATGTAAATTAATGCTCTTATGTGTGTCTGACATTGTCTATCTTTGTGTCTTTACTTTTAGAGCTTAATGGAAAGTAATGAGTTTAGTAAAAACATTTTCTTTCAAGTTATAATTTCTGTAGAAAGATAATATTTTGAAATCTATTAATGTGTTTTTCTTTGAATATTCCCTTATGCTGCCAAAGTACTGTTTTCCTCAGGGAGTCCTTTGTTATACTTGGAGAACAAGAGAAGGAGTCATTGTTCACCTTTTGAAATCTAAGAGAACTTCACAAAGGCAGGATTTAGAAATAAGAGTTTTGAAAGCCATACTCTCATTTTCAAGAACTAGGCAATTGAGAGAGAAAAGTAGAAACCCCAGCTAGGTTCAACATGGAACCTAAGCCAGTGGGGGCCTGTGACTAATTTCCAAAATTGAACTCTGGGAATGCAGAAGGTTCCATTTCTAGGGTCAGGACTGCATTGGTTTGGAATAGAAAAAATGGTAATAAGGTACACTGAGGCAGAGAAAAAATACCACTTGTTTATAGAAAAGTTTTCACAAACCCCATTTAAGGATTGACATAAGGATGACCTTTAAACCAAAAATCATGGTGGGGATCAGGGATATTCAAAGCATGTAATGTCCCATGTACAAATGCAGTGCAGAAGCAGCTGTAGCTTCTAAGGAAACCAAAATCCAAAGATCAAGTGGCCTAAGACCTTTCAATGGAGGCAACTGGGGAACAGTACACTCCCCCTGTCCCAGACTTGACTGTGGGTAGCAATAGAGACCACATTAATCCAAAAGAGGCTTACATATAAATTGGAGATGATTAAATGACAAAGCAGATTGTACTTCAGTTAAATAAGTAAATGAATGAATGAATGAATAAATATAAATAAGTAAAAATAGAAATCAAGGCTAGCTAAAGGTAAAGAAAACAAAACACTTTGATTCCAAAATACTATAGCAGGGGTCTCACAAAAGAAAGTTATTCCCTTAAATAGAATTTACTTGTTATTCTATTGGGGCAAGAATAAGAGTTAGAGAATATTTGGAGACTAAGTTCAATGACTGAGGGGTGGTCATACATCAATATTCCTGCAGTTTTTTAAGTTGGTCAATTCCACTTTAAGGCCCATCATGGAATGTATTTGCTATAATTTCCTTCTCAGTATTTGTTGCTTCTCAGAATTTATAGAAAGGAATAAGGCCATCTGCTTCTTAATTCATACATTAAGTACATAATATGTTAGAAACATATTTGGTAGTGTGTATCAAATATTGCATAATTACACTGAAAAGAAATGACCTATAATGGTCAAGAACTAGAAATCAGATTTCATAAAATGATGGTCCAGCATACAAAGGAGTGAATGAAAGAATTGGATTTTGAGAAGTTTACCAATAAAATATTTATATTATTTGTATAAAACTTATAAATCAAGCTTCTCATATTTTTATAAACTCTTTTTTTATTGATTTCAGAGAAAAGGGAGAGAGAGGGAGAAAGAGAGAGAGAGAGAGAGAGAGAGAGAGAGAAAGAGAGAGACATCAGTGGAGAAAGAAACATTAATCAGCTGGCTCTGATACATGCCCCAACTGGGGATGGAACTTGCCATCTAAATATGTGCCCTGATCAGGGATCGAACCTGCAAACTTTTGGTGTACAGATGATGCACCAACCAACTGAGCCACCCAGCCAGGACAAGCTTCTCATAATATTTTTATGATTTCATATGTGCGATCAATCCAACTTGTTCACTTATTATTCTTCCAATATCTCCTTTGCCTAATTAGACATACACCATAATATATTTTTTCTATTCCCTTCATGACATAACACAGTTCTGGGAAGGCATTACATATATTACATACCACATGTACTTACACAACTCTGGATTTATCCCTTACCAATGCTGCAAATTAGCACTAAAAAAATCAGCAAATGTATGTCCTGCTTTACACTGAATGGATGTATTGGTGTGAATGTATTCTCATTTGTTTATTCTCATGCTCATGCCAAACAGGTATATTTTCATCATTTTCATAAATAAATGTCGACTAGTAGATTTTTTGTATAATATTTATATCAAATATTTAAGAGAAATATATATGGAATTAATTATTTTAAATCATTATCGCTTTGATATAAAATGACATTTATTTGTTTTTATTTATATTCAGTTGTAAGGTATGCATTTTCATGCTTTTCATTAAATCTCATTTTTGAACTATATAAAATATTTATAAGGTTCAAAAATGTTTTATACTAAATGTATACAAACAAACTAAAAAGATAAACTCTCTATTATATAATGTGTGCATAGTACTTAGTTGATTTCAACAGATAATTATTATACTAAGCAATTAATGAAATTTTCAAAATAATTATTTTCTAGGTTTTTCAGGTAATTGTTTGTACATAATTTTGATCACAATCCTAGTAAGACTCTTAATCCCCTTATAGACCATTTTAACATTTCATTGCAACATGCTAATATTTCATCTGCTGACAATCAATCCTCTTGGAATCTCAATGATTTTGAATACCACTGAATATTCAGAGATATATGAAAGAATACTCCTGATATTCAGAGATATTTGAAAGACCTTCTATGTTAAAAAATTACTTCACAAATAATAGGTTTTTAAACCCATGGTATTTGGAGAATAACACCTGAGGTTTTCAAGGTAGAGCCTACTTAGGGTTTAACTTTCACTTCAAAAAATTTGGACATTTTATTTTCCAAAGGAGAAAATATTAAAAGTAGAAAATTATAATGTTCGGCAGAATGTAGGAGCTATTAGGGATACGATCATAGCACCTCTCTAAGATAGCTGGTGGTTTAATACAGGGAAGACTTAGAGTTAGAAAGACTTTAAAATGCAGCATCCACATTGAACCAATAAATATGTTACATTTCAAAAAGACCAGAAAGGGAATTTAGCAAATCCTAAAATTGAAAACATAGACAAATATGCCTAACTCTATATCATACCAATCATATAATCGCATAGAATAAATAATAAATTTATTTTTCCCCAGGACTGTAACTAAATACTTAATGAATATGTTTTAAGGACAAAAATCTACAAAAATATTGAATTTTACATAGTAAGTTTGTTGTTGGCAGTAGTACTGGCATAGTGATTCTAAACTATATTGTATGCATCATAAGATAGTGCAAATGGTTAATATATTGATATTATTATAACCAAGTTTCTCACTGTGGGAAAATGGAGACACAACTATGAATTGAGATATCAATGTGAGTTCCTTACGTACACATTCTATCTCTGCCTACTCCAAGAGCCTATCAAATGGCGCTCCTTGCAGCAAGCACCCTTGTTATCAGTCTGGGCCGAGTCAGGAGATAAAGAGAGGGATTATAATAATAACAAGGATTATTAAACTGGGATATGGGATGACTATAACATACATGAAAGCTCTATATGGTACTCTTTGGCTGGTGGGGGTACCCAAGAAAGGACAAACTTGGAAGGGGGCCCCTCCTCAAGGCTGGGTTTCAGATGTCATTGGTAAAGGTGTAATTCAGTCCATTAGAAAGCAAAAAAAATTTGCCAGTTTGTCCAAGCTAGAGCTGGTTTACAATCACTAGACAAACAGGAAGCAACCTTTCACAATGCAGGCAAAAAGCAGGGCCATCAGCAACCAATCGGCAAATAGTGGTGTGTCTGTACAAAGGAGGTAAAAACCCTCTGGGCCATAGGCGACCAGCACAGGACCTGCAGAGGGATTTGACAGCTGTAGGATGGAAGCCTTGAGACATTGGTTTTTCCAGGCCAATGATACAAGGTTGTCAGGGACCATACAGTCTGGGTGCATGGCTGGGGTACAGGTCCACCCTAAGTCCTCCCCCTGTACTACTGTTGCACCATGCCACAGAGGAGCTCTTTCCTCCTTCAATGTCCCTTCAGAGTCCTCTACTGAGAAAGCTGAACATCATGCTCACTTTATAGGAGATATGCTTAAAAGAATTGTGTGTATTACCATAGGTTATATGTTGATGTAAGCAACTAGAACTGAGAGGCAATAAACTGATTACTATCACACCACTGAACACCCAAATATTTGTTTTTCAATATCCTTACTCTTTCAAAAGACCAGGACTCCTTGAATAAAAGACTCTAAGGTTGCATATGGAAAGAACTAAGAACTTAGAATTTCTTGCCAAAGACTTGCTCAAATATCACTGACAATATGTCAACTTGAACAGGCTCCCACTGACCAAATCTGGTTCAACTTAGCATTGAAAAGAATAGTGACAGTAAAGGCTGTAACAGATGATTGAGGGGGCGGGGTAGGGGGGAATCCATTGCATCCATAGTGATACTCAAAAAGAAGCGATGGTGAAGGAAGGGTAAGCTTTTCTTCACAGAAGAATGACTGCTAAAAAACAGATGAAATAAAATAATTAGAAGGTCACAATTAGCAATGAACAAAGTGATCATTGTTTTAGGCAGTGATCATCCATATATGATAATTCCATTGGATGAAAATTCTTGGGGACTTAAATATTCACTATGTTTAAAAATGCTAGCCCACTGATTACATACAACTGCAAAAGAAAAGGGTATTCTTACAGAAGATAATCATGGAGAAATCCAGCTTAACTAAGTTATCAACATGGCATTCCCAGTACTAAGTGAAGCTGACATTATGTGTCTCCTTGATGTGAAGCAACAGAAAACACATCATCTCTGACCTGGATACCTCCAAAATGTCAATGGAACTCTTCTGGATTAAGTGACGACTCAAAAACATGATAACTGAATGCAATACATAATTCTGCATCTTTTAAAAAGAACATTAATCATTACTTGGAATACTGGTGTAACTGAATATGATAATATTGCTAAATTAATAAATCTGTGTTTGCGATAATGATATTTTGGTTATATATTTTGTTCTCAGGAGATCCATTTGGATATATATGATATCACAGTTTACTTTTTTTAAATTTATTTATTTATTTTTAGGGAGGGGGAAGGGAGGGAGAAAGAGAGGGAAAGAAACATCAATATGCAAGGAAAATATCAACTGGCTGCCTCTTGCACACCCCCTACTGTGGACCTGCCCCCAACCCAGGCATGTGCCCTGACTGGGAATCGAACCAGTGACATATTGGTTCACAGGTCGGCACTCAATTCACTGACCTACACCAGCTGGCACACAATTTACTTTCAAATGCTTCAGCAAAGACATGTGTATGCATGTATGTACATAAATACAGAGAGAGAGACAGAGACAGAGAGAGGCTCTACGCGCAAATGTGGCATTTACTAGCACAATGTTAATTAATGAATCTAGATTATGAGAATAGTGGTTTTTTTCCCCAAAACATTAAAAAATCCCATCCTCACCAAAACTCTCTCCATCCCACAGACACACAGATAAAAATATAAAATATAAAAATAATAGGATTAGATTTAGTCCATCGAAACCATTAGATAGGTAATCGCATGACTTCTGTTTCTGATGAGGGTATCAGAATTCAAAGTACAGTGTAATAACTGATTTACTTAATAACATACTATTTTCCCAAAAGTTCAAATTATATCATGTGTGTTAATTTAAAGGTAATATAAGCCAACAAATACAATTTAGAAAAGCCTTTAATTAAAATGTTTGCTAAAAGGGGTACAGTCTCCATTACTGAGAAAATGGTATTACTTGATATCTGCTTATTATCCTCAGAAAACGAATAATTTTTTAAAAACTTTTTTATTGTTGTTCAATTACAGTTGTCCCCATTTTCCCCCCATTACTCTCCCCTGCCCTTTCCACCACCCTCCCACATCTTTATAGTAATTATTTCATTGCTTTTCTACAATTGTATACATTTAAGAAGCTTTAGTTCTTTGAGGAGAGCCTACCCAATGAAATGGCATCATCTCCAATGAAACCTTGGATCTCTCACCTCTTCCTTGCTTATAGGCACTTTTTAATGTATTTCTTCTCTCCCCTTGCAAACAATGGGGCTTTTGTGGGGACACACTATCCATTACGCTTTTTTTTTTTTTGTGGAACTGATAAGACATAGTGTATTTCCCGGTACTCTAAGAGCTCCAAAATCAAAGCAAAATAAAACAGAAACTCTCTAGAACTAACAAATTTACACTCTAAGACATTCGCTAATTTCTATAGATCTTCATAACTGCCTGTATAGTATGTTATCACCTTAAAGAAAATTTTAATTCATAAGATTTTTAATCTTTCCCAAACTTTATGCACTCAAATGCCACAACGGTTGTGTTAGATATCCCCATTACAGCTGCCAAACTCTCAATAGGATTGACAATGGAAGGAAACATGGTTTTAGAACATTACATGTCTCTCCCTCAGTAGGAATTTGGACTGCTTGATGTAATATGTGCAAAATCATTTCACAGTAGTTGATTTAAGATTGCTCTACTGTAGCATATGCCTTTTCTATGCAATTCCTTTGTCACAAAATTTGACTTTCAGGGAGGGAAGCTTTTTATTAAAATTATTTTTCTCATTGACATGAGAAGCTTTCCCTAATCTGTCTTTTGTAGACATAGCAATTTCCTAAGACACTCTCGAATTCATGGACATATTTACCATCAAGAACTGAGATATAAGTCCCGTTCCCATGAACCTAGGCTAGCCTTAGCAACTCTTATAAACAATGGAATGTGGTGGATATGATGCCTCTGACAGGACTTCTGAAACTAGGTAATTAAAGGTAATGCTGCCGCCACGATGATCAATGGGGGTACATACTTTTGGAGCCTTGAACTGTCATGTTAGAAATCTGACTACCCTGAGGTCAGCATGCTTTAAGGAAGTCCAGGACACAGAGAAGAGCCCTGTTTAGGTGTTTTGGTCAATAGGCACAGTTGAAGTCCCAGGTGGCAGCCAGAACCAGAAATGAGAGTGAAGACACCATGTTTTGCAGTGTAGAACGCGCTCCCGTGTATACAGCATACCCAAGTTTTTGGCCCATACTTTCAGGAAAAAAATCTTTCGTTTGAATTTTGTTATTCAATTGTTTATTTATTTATATTTGGAAACAAAACTGATTATCATATTCTGGGACACTTACTACTTTGCATACGGATATCGTTATTGCTTTCTAGGCTTACACTTTTAATGCATAATCATAAATAAAAGAATTAAAAACACTTATAGAGATGCAGAATTGGTACTACCCATGTATAATGCACATCCTTATTTTTCCCTCAAAAATGTGGGCAAAAAGTGCTCAATATACACAGCAAAATACGGGTACCTCCAGATAATTCCATTCCTCAGCCACCGACTTACTTCCACTGTCTCCTTTACTGATGGCCTAGGCATTTTGGGGCACAGGCAAGCCATTATCAGTGCACACTGTCTGAATTACTGACTACAGAATCTATGAGCATTTTAATAGGTTTAAGAGGCTTGCTTTTTTGGGGGGGTTATTTGTCTCATAGTAACAGCACCTAAACAAGAGAATCTAGTTAACACTTTCATCTACCTAGAGGAATGAGTGTTGAAGGTCTTTGTTCAGTATTTTATTGTATAACTTAGGCAAGGTACAGAGCTACACACACACACACACACACGGAATATTTCAGCCAGACCATGTCAATCACAGGGATCTCTAGAAATTTCTATGAGTAATTATACTAATTTTCCAACCAAATTTATGTGGGCATGGAAGCAGTTTCATAGCAACCAAGTGATAGGTGGTTAACTCCCAGGCTTGAAATGCTACTGACTGGATGTTATCAATCCCCAAAGTATACCGCAGAAACTTTCTTATTAGGTATCAGAAATTTCTAATTGCAAAGGTAGCTATAGCTTTTTAAATTTGCTGATGTTTACTATATAATGACTGGAATGCCAAAGTGATATAACTCTTCCTCTTTGGTATCTGACTTATTCCACTGTATCAAAGTCATTTCTCATTTCTGTTGTGCTCCTAATTAGATCGCATACTCCTTGAAAGCAGAGCCTCTGTCTTTTTCAATGATAAATCTACACTGGTGCCAAGCTTAGCTCAGCATTTCCCTTTAGGTGATCAGGGTATAATTGTGAAAGTAAAGTAAATTCTAAGCAAGGATCGCCTTTGTCACTGTTGTATGTCTGTATGTCTTGAAGGGCAAGAGCAAGCCCATCAATTTAATGCTATGTTAAAAACACCTCGTCTATTCTATTAAAGGAGAATCCTAAATATTTGTACTCATAAACAAGGCCTGAAAGACCATATCCAACATGTTAAAAGTTTTTTAAAAGACTCTTTAAAAACTTGGGAAGTGAAATTTTGAAGAACATCACTTAGAAAAGGAGAGATCCATTTGCAATGATATATTTTGGTATACTTTAATTTTTAAAATTTGGGCACACACATGTTCATTTACAAATTTGAAAAAATTCATAATCTTCATAGATAACAATTAAAATTGTATTTGGATTTCACCTTTGGAATGCCAATGATAGTATTTATTGCAGAGACAAATGCAATGCAAAGGGATTTGTGATTGCTTTTGGTTCACAATTTTTCTCTTCATTTGAAATTATACTCAAGTGTTTTTAATCACACAAAAATAATAATAAAGAGATCAGGAACAAACTTTGGAAGTGGTGGATGTATTTATAGCATGTGGTGATGGTATCACACAAGTATATTTATTCTTAAACTTATTAAGTTGTATATATTAAATATGTATAGCTTTTTGTATGTCAATCATAGCCTAATAATGTGATTTTTAAAAAAATCTAGGTAAGTCACCCACTAAAAACTTGGGACTTACATACCTGTAGACATTCTATAGTAAGTCTCTGATAAATTCTAATATGAACGATTATAAAACACCAAAGGCGTTTGCCCAAAAGAAGTAGTACTTCTGTTTTCTGTCCCTCGGTCCAATTTCAAGGACTCCACAATTTAGCTTTACTAATTTAACCCCAGAGTCCTCCTGCTACGATTTTTTCCAAGCATTTTTTAAAATTAAGTTATAATTGATGTACAATAAACATACAGATTTTGCCTATTCAGTTTGATGAGTTTGGAAATTTTATATACCCATGTAACCACAAAACACAGCATTTCTGTTACCACTGTCTTCATGTACCTGTCCAGGCAGACCTAGCATGCACTGTTCCCCACATCTGGAATAAAAAATTTTCTGATTTCGATCACTATAGATTAGTTTTGCATGTTCTACAACATCATAATATAAAATCATAGGGTATGTCCTTTTTTAAGTGTCTGGCTTCTTTGGCTCAAAATAATGTCTATAAGAACCACCTGTTTATTTTTTGAATGAGTAGTTCATTCCTTTTACTCGCTGAGTAGTATTCTATGAATAAATATAATACATTTTTCATACATTCACCTGCTGATGGACATTTGGGTTGTTTCAAGTTTTTGTTTATTATGAATAAAGCTTCAAGGAACATTCTGTTGTTGGTAATTTTGTGGACATGTCTTAACTTCTAGTCAGGTTTTAATATCAAGATCATGCAGGTCTCATAGAATGAGTTGGGAAGGGTTCACTACTGTACCTTCTGACCATGTCTGTATGTTTTTTATTTACTGTTAGAATTTGCTGATAAAGCTTTCAGAGCATCAATTTTTCTTTATATAAAGATTTTCATTATAAATTCAGTTTTTATAACATATATAGGTGCTCAAATTTTTTCCATATTATATCAGTTTTGGTAAGTTATACTCTTTTAAGGAATTTATCCATTTTATCTAAATTATTGAATTTAATGGAGAAGTTGAGACAACTATAATAGCATAAACAATAAAATATTTTTAAAAATAAATTGTCAAATTTATTAATATCATTTATGATGTCCCCCATTATCTTTTTAATATCTGTAGGATATGTAGTGATTTCTTTTCTTCTATTCCTGATATTGGTAATTTTCGTTGCCTCTCTTACTTTCTAAATCAGTTTTGTTAGGGATTTATCAACTTTCTGATTTTTTATAAGAACAAACTTTTGGCTTTATTGATGTTCTCTATGATTTGTTCATTTTTATTCTATTGATTTTTTGCCCTAATCTTTATTATTTTATTCTCCCTACTCATTATGAGTAAATATAATTTAAAATAATGAAGGTATCCACATGTTTACCCTTCACATAATGCTCTTCATTCCTTTCTGTGGATCTAGGCTTCCACCAAGTATATTTCCATTCAGACTAAAGAATTTATTTTAACATTTTCTATATGTGAGGTTGCCAGAGAGGAAACCCTGACTTCTTTTCTCTGAAGATATCTTTATTACACCCCCATTTTTCATTTTCTTTCATTTTTATAACCTTAAGACTTTGAATATCCTATTCCATTTTCTTCTTGCCTTTACTGTTTATGATAAAAAGTGTGCCATAATTCTTATCATCATTCCACTGGATGGATGGATGTGTCTTGTTTTCTGGCTGCCCAGAAAATATTTTCTCTGTCTTTGTTTTCAGCAGTTTTATGATTATATGACTAGCTGTTCTTTCTTTGTATTTATCTTGTTCGAAGTTTGCTGACCTCCTTGAATCTGTGATTGGATATATTTAATCCCTTTTGGAAAGTTCTTAGTAATCACCTCTTCTGATATTCCTTCTGTTACATCCTTCCTCTACACTTTTCTGGCATTCTAAAAACACAACTATTGGGTCAAAAATATTGGATGCTCTGTTCCACTTGTTTTTAGACTTTGTATTTGATTTGCACACTGTCTGCTCTTTTCCTTCAAAATCACTCATCTTTTCCTCAGCTGTGTAAGAACACTGAATGAATTCTTCATTCATGGTATTTTATATTTCCTTATTAGCTTCTACTTCATGTAAATTCTTACAATTTATAGTTTTATGGTTCCTAACTTTCTATTTGTGATACATGTTGCTCTCCTTTGGCACGAGATCCTTTAGTTTACTTATCTTACTTATTTTAAAGTCGTTGATTAGTATTTCTATCATTCAGGCCATGCTGTGTCTGCTTATATGGAATTTTTTTCTTCTTTTGATCACAGGTCATTTTTTTCTTGTTGTTTTCTATAATTACTTATTTTATGTCAGGTACTGTATATAAAACAATAGATACCAAAATAATACCATTTATCTCAAAACTGGATATGCCACTTTCCTTGAATTAATATATTGGGTAACAAATTCAATCTAATCCATTCTTAGGTGGGGTCTGAACTTTGCATTAACTTTAGTTAGATTCGTCTCATCACTGGCTTTTGATATTTTGAGTTGGGGATTAGGGATTTTATGTCAGCAACATTTGAGATCTGAGCACTGGTAAGACAATGGATGCTTTTGCTGTGCTTTCAGGCTGACCGCCATCTCTCCAAACCGGAAGAGATCACACACTGTTTTGTGGCTTTGTTGCCAGATTCTTGGTTCTTGTACATTTCTGTTTGCTCACCAGTACTCATCACAAACATTCTGTACATTGGATTGTCTCTCAGCCCTGCAAGCCCTGTCCCGGTCTCCAGAGGGTCGCTGTGGTGCACACAGTGGGAATTCTCTCAGCCGCTGGAGGTGAGCTGTCTTGAAGGCCTATGGTGTCCTGAGGGAATTTTTCACCAGTGCTTGCCCTGCCTTCAATTTATGGAGGTCAGCTGAAGTTCATTGGATAAAAATTCGTTATGTCTTAGAGTGAACTCGTTCATTTTTCCAGCTCTAAGCTTAAACCTTCAGATGACTGCTGCCTAAACTTGGGCAAGCGCCGCCCCCCCACCCTTCAGGGATTCTCACTCTCAGCTCCCCTTCCTTGCTCTGGGATCTAAATCTGCTATCCTAGTACCTTCAGTAAAAAGCTGTAGGAAAGGTTCAGCAGGTCAGGGCAGGCTCCCTCTGTGGCTGGAGTACCTCAGGATTTTAATCCATCATGTCATCCCATTATACATTTGTGAAAAATCTGGCTAATTTTCCGTCACTCCATCTAGGGCCGATTTCTTCCTTACCACTGCTCCATTGGGGTGAAAGCAAATGTGTACCTTTTCAAGAAGAGCTTGCAACTTTCTAGAATTTAGACTATTTGGATTTTTTTAAATCCTCAGCTCTCCTGTCAGTTTAAGAATTATGTATGTCTCATTTATTCAGTTTGCTCATATTGTTAAAATGGGAATAGCTGTTTCTTGAGAACTTTTATATACTGCCCAGAAGTGGAAGTCTCTGATTTTTTTTAAGACACTTGCAGAATATAGCTCCTGCTCTTTTCTAACGGTGATGCCCTTTTCCAGTAATGATCATTCAGATAAGAGGCAAGTCTGTCTTCTGTGAATAACCTTAAAATGTAGTTCCTTGGACATGTTTCCAACTCAGTGTCTAACAGAAAGGAGAACAATGATATCTCTTTAAAGAATAGCAGAGCTTCACTCATTTTCTACTGCTGCTGTAACAAATTATAACAAACTTGTTGACTTAAAAACAATAGCCATTTATAATCTTACAGTTCTGCAGTCAAGTATGACATACGCTTCTTTGGGCTAAACTCAAGGTCTCAGCAGGGCTATGTCCCTTCTGGAGACTCAAGGGAAAATATATAATTCCTTCCCTTTTTCAGCTTTTAGAGGCGACTTATATTTCTCGGCCCGTGGTTCCCTTCCGCTATTTCCCAGCCAGCAATGTTGCACCTGTCTGACCTCTAACATCACCCTCTCTGCCTCTCCTCTT
>PVJD01017863.1:0-16263 GCA_004026545.1 Mormoops blainvillei | reverse complement strand
TTTGCTGAAGAGGCTATTTTTACTTCATTTTATGCTTGTGCCCCCTTTGTTCAATGTTAATTGACCATAGAGACATGGGTTTATTTTTGGACTCTATTCTGTTCCATTGGTCTATGTGTCTGGTTTTATGCCAGTACCAGAATGTTTTGATTACAGTGGCCTTGTAATATAGTTTGATATCAGGTATTGTGATCCCTCCTACTTTGTTCTTCATTCTCGAAATCGCTGAGGCTATTCAGGGTCATTTATTATTCCATGTATACTTTTGAAATGTTTGTCCTATGTCAGTGAAATATGTCATTGGTATTTTAATAGGGATTGCATTGAATCTATAAATTGTTTGGGTAGTATGGACATTTTGATGATGTTAATTCTTCCAATCCATGAACATGGTATATGCTTCCATTTATTTGTGTCTTCCTTGATTTCTTCCTTCAGTGTTGTATAATTTCCTGAGCACAGTTCTTTTATCTCCTTGGTTAGTTTTATTCCTAGGTAATTTATTTTTCTTGTTGCTATAGGTAATGGGGTTTTCCTAATTTCTGTTTCTGATATTTCATTGATGAGTACAAAAATGCCTTAGATTTCTAAATTCTGACTTTGTATCCCGGTGTTTTGCAAAATTCACTTATTAGGTCTAGTAGTTTTACTCATGTCTGCCTTTGGATTGATGTTCTGATTATTTCCCTTGTCTGGTTTCCAGAGGTCAGTGTGTAGAGAGGTGCCAGGATAACAGGGCAAATAGGTCCTTTGTGAGCTGTCATGCTCACTGGGCATAAACATTGTCTCCTAGAAAATTGATAGCATTTATTACTCAGCTCAAATTTAATAACACATGGACAAGACCAGAGCAATTTGTAAAGGATCTAAGAGATTTTTGTAATGAATGTTTGTATTAGAGAATTAGTAAGTCTCAGGACTGGACTGGATTGGAAAAGTGATATCATCAAAGCAGACCCAGCTTTCTACTGAAGACTAACTGCTTTCAATATCCTTGTAATTCTAAGTGGTCATGACCATTGGGGGACCATTTATATGAGTAAATTGGCAGATGGTGACTGTTAAATTGTAAGTTAGGATATGGGAAAACATCGCCAGTGCTGACTCTACCTTTTCCCCTAAAGTCATGAAGAGGTAGGCCAGGGCAGGACTGATCAGACAGCCTCACCTTTCTGCTAGAAACCATAGAGATAAGAATGTGATGGGGATCAATGAGCCAAAATTCATCCAAGAAAGATTACAATATCTTCTAGGTCAGTGCTTCTGATATTAATGTTTATCAAATCACCTGTATTTCTTGGAAAGAGTCAAATTATTTTTTGCATTTTTTTCAAAATATATTTTATTGATCATGTTGTTTTACTGTTGTCCCAATTTTCCCCTTTTGCCTCCCTCCACCTGGTACCCCCTTCCCACCAGCAATCCCCTATCTTAGTTCATGTCTGTGCGCCATTCGTATAAATTCTTTGGTTTCTCCAATTTCTATACTATTCTTAACTTCCCCCTGTCTATTTTGTACCTACCATTTATGCTTCGTATTCCCTGCACCTTTTCCCTCATTCTCCCCCTTCCCTTTCCCAGCTAATAACCCTCCAAGTGATCTCGATATCTGTGATTCGGTTCCTTTTCTGATTGTTAGCTTAGTTTGTTTTTTTCATCTTTTAATTTTTTAAGAGATTTTATTTTGTTTTTAGACAGAGGGGAAGGGAGGGAGAAAGAGAATGAGAGAAACATCAATGTGTGGTTGCCTCTCACACTGCCCCCCCCCCCTCCACTGGGCACCTGGCCTGCAACCCAGGCATGTGCCCTGACTGGGGAATTGAACCACCAACCCTTTGGTTTACAGGCTGATGCTCAATCCACTGAGCTACACCTGCCAGGGCAACTAGTTTGGTTTTTTTTTAAGATTCAGTTGTTGATAGTTGTGAATTTGTTGACATTTTAATGTTCATAGTTTTGGTTGTCTTAAATAATTACCTGTAACATTTCATTTAATAATGGCTTGGTGATGATGAATTCCTTTAGTTTTACCTTGTCTGGGAAGCACTTTATCTGCCCTTCCATTCCAAATGATAGCTTGGCTGGATAGAGTAATCCAGGTTGTAGGTCCTTGCTTTTCATCACTTCGAATACTTCTTGCCAGTCCTTTCTTACCTGCAAAGTTTCTTTTGAGAAATCAGCTAATAGTCTTATGGGAACTCCTTTGTAGGTTACTCTCTGCTTTTCTCTTGCTGCTTTTAAGATTATCTCTTTATCTTTAACCTTTGGTATTTTAATTATGATGTGTCTTTGTGTGGTCCTCTTTGGGTCCATCTTATTTGGGGCTCTCTGTGCTTCCTGGAAATGTATGTCTATTTCCTTTGCCAAGTTAGGGAAGTTTTCTTTCATTATTTTTTCCAAATAAGTTTTCAATTTCTTGTTCTTCCTCTTTTCCTTCTGGCATCCCTATGATTTGGATGTTGGTATGTTTGGAGATGTCCTAGAGGCTTCTTATACTATTCTTGATTTTCTGAATTCTTGTTTCCCCTTGCTGTTCTAGTTTAATGCTTATTTCTTCCTTATGTTCCAAATTGTTCATTTGAATCCTGCTTCCTCCCCTTTCATTGTTGGTTCCCTGTACGTTTTTCTTTATTTCACTTAGTGTAACCTTCATTTCTTCTTTTATGTTATTTCCATACTTGACAAGTTATTTGAGCATCCTGGTCACCAGTGGTTTGAACTCTGCATCTGATAGGTTGTTTCTCTCCATTTTGTTTAGTTCTTTTTCTGGAGTTTTGTTCTGTTCTTTCATTTGGGACATATTTCTTTATCTCCTCAATTCAGCAGCCTCCCTTTCTTTGTTTCTGTATATTAGGTAGAGCTGCTTTGATTCCCTGCCTTAGTAGACTGGCCTATTACAGAAAAAGCACCTGTAAATTGTGTGGGGATGAGCCTTAGGTAATCACCAGGATGGGGCAACCTGCTTCACTACTTTGTGTCTCTGTGTGGGGGCAGGGTTCAGAGAGGGGACAATGCTGCTGCTTGGCTTCTGGAGGTTTGTCCAGCACTCGCCCCATTTCCAGTCACTTTAGCCACTCTCTGTATGCAACTGTACCCTTCCAGCTGTTGCCCTGGTGCTAAATGCCAGAGTGGGCAGGTTTGCATATATTCTAAGACAATGTGGGCACTTTAAGTGGAAGCTCTTGAAAATCTGGCAGTTTCTTCTGGTGCCCCAACCTCCACTGGTTTTCACAGCCATAAGTTATGGGGATTTATCTTCCTGATGCTGGAACCCTGGGCTGTGCGGACTGGCTTGGGGCTGGGATCACTTGCTCCCAAGGTATCCCTTCTGATTCTGATCCACCACACTCAAATATGCAACCATCTGTTTCACTGCTGCTGCTACCTATAGGTGCCACAACACATCTCACCTCTCTGCCCATCTCCACATCTTTGCCACTCCTCCTAGATGAATTTGGCTTCTTTAAATCATTTGTTGTTGAACTTCCATACAGTTCATTTTCTGACAGTGTGGGGTGTCATTTGTTTTCAGGTTTAGTTGTAATTCTCTCCGTGGTTGCACAAGGAGGTGAAGTGTGTCTTTCTATGCCTCCGTCTTGACTGGAAGTCTGGAAAATTTCAATTCTGATTCAGGAGTTCTGGGGCCTGAGATTCTTTATTTCTAACAAGCTTTCTGGCAGTATTGGTTCTGCTGATAAATGAATCACACATTAAGTAGCAAAACTCCGGGATCTACAATACTGACAAGTCTTTTGGGAATTGAACCCTATGTAGAAAAGAAATAGATTGTTAGCTCATAAGGTAAAATTACTGAGTTATGGATGATCGGAACTGAAAAAATCTTAATGGTAATTCAGTTAATTGTAATTTTTTTGTTTTTGTGCTTAGTTCTAATTAATTCCTTTTTTAAAAGCAAAATTATATGCAGAATCTCAATATATAAAACAACTAAAAGATCTGGTGCTTTGATTAAAGCTGAATAGAGAGCTTGGAGCCAATTCTTCCTCTCATGGCTTCCCCCAAAGACTTCTAGGTCATTCCCTTAGAAACTTAGGACTCTGAATAACACTTTAAAAACTATTAACCTTATTCAATGCCTTAGGAAGTAGTAAAACGGAACCAACAACCAAATTCTTATTGCTTGTTGGATGTTATTTCCAGGATGCAGAGCATCATAACTTAATGATTACCTTTGTTTGGAAGCTAGTTATCATTGATATGAGCTCTCCCTGGCTAGCTGAACTCATTCCAATCTCTGATATATTACCTGCTATTTGCTACGTACCCACAGCTAACTCTGTAGACTGTGGAAAGTCACTTAACTTTTCTGGGTTCCAGGTTTCTGATCCATAAAATAAAAAAATATCATAACCTTTAAATATTTCACCAGCAGAGTGTTGAGAACTTTTTGGGAACAGAATAAGCATCCAGCTAATATAAATTAAATGAGGGCAGAGACTGCATTTCTCTTTTCTACCATAGTAACCCCTGTGAACCCTTTTCAGGGTGTCTATCACGATGAGATACTGACTATGTATTTGCTAAATAAATGAAGAATGATAGTATGATATCATAACCAGGAAACTATGTTAAGCTTGTGTTATAAAAATTTAAGGGATCATTAGGATTATCATCATAATCAAATAAGCCCTAAATTATCTGTGGTGCTTTACTTGCTGTTCACAAACAGATGCCATGTGATCATTGTCTCTGATGTTTGCTTGCTCACAACCTTCCACAGATAATGATTGAAATATATAGGGGTGCTGACATCTGGTCTATTGGTTTGCCTCCTTGCACAATCGCATCAAAATTACAACTAACCTATAGAACAACCATCATTCAGAACCATCAGAAATGGAGCTGAATGTAAGTCCTAAAGCTATGAAATTAAAGGAGAAACCACATTGAGACTGGTGGGAGGGGCAGAGACATGGAATGGGCTGTTCCTACACTCAGGTGTGGCAGATAAAAATCAGGAGGTATTTCTCAGGAGTGAGAAGTCCCAGCCCTACACTAGGCACCCCCAGACCTGGGTTCCATCGCCATAAGTCTCCATAACTTCTGACAGTAAATACCACCAGGAACTGAGGCTGAGAAAGACAAAAACTTCTGGAGTCCCAAGGAAGTTCCTCTTAAAGGGCCCACACACAGATTTACTTGGACTCATTCCCTCTGAATTCCAGCACAGGGGCAGCAAATTGAAAGACCTCAGAGACATACAGGGAGGAACTGATTGTCCAGCATCATGGTAAGAGCTGGGGGGCAGCTTTCTCCCAGACAGAAGTAATGGCAGAGACCATTATTCTTTTTCTAAACCCTCCCCTTACAGACACAGGAGGCAGGAGCCATATCTGAGACTCCATCAACCTGGCTCACACTGTGTCCCTCCTCCCCCCAGTGATTATCTGAGGCCATGCCCCATCCAACATTCAGGCCCACCCAAGCTGTTTTCAGTGGCTTTTCTATATGAAGGGATTGTCAGCCCATGCTTCAGATATTCCTAAATTCTCTCGACCAAGCAGCACCTGGCTTCAGTGAGCCATGTACCTCTTGCTAATTCTCCCAAGGCCCAGCACTACCAGTAGCCAACCTTAGTTCACAGCTTGGTCTCACCTGGGCATCTCCAGGCCTAGCATAGGTAGCAGCCATCTGCAGATCATTTTGTAGATTGTGTTTTAAGACCTGAGAGAACACAGGTGGTGGCTGACCTTAGATGTTCCATAGCAATCAAGGCTTAACTGCCACAGGAGGGTGTGCATAGCCCACACAGTGGGTGCATCTTGAGTACCCAGCTTGGGTAGTAGGGGAGGCTGTGCCCCTGGACCTTACAGGACACTTACTATTTTAGGCCACTCTACCAAACGTGGGAGATGTAACAGCCCTATCTAATCCATAGAAACACACATAGGGAGGCTGCCAAAATGAAGAGACAAAGAAACATGCCCCAAAATTCCAGAAAAAGAACTAAACAAAATAGAGACAAGCAATCTACTAGGTACAGATTCAAGATACTGGTTATAAGGATGCTCAATGAACTTAGTGAGGAAATCAACACCAAAAGAAAGATCCAGTAAGAAACAAAAAATACACTACTTGAACTAAAGAACAATTTAGAGAGATTCAACAGTAGAGTGGATGAAGTTGAGAATCGGATCAGCAATTTGGTCTATAGGAAACAAAAACCAACCAATCACAACAGCAAGAAGGAAAAAGAATCCAAAATAATGAGGATAGTATAAGGAGCCTCTGGGAAAACTGCAAGGATACCAACATTTGTATTATGGTGGTGCCAGAAGGAAGAGAGAGAAAGTAAGAAATTGGAAACCTATTTGAAAAAATAATGACAGACAACTTCCTTAACTTGGTGAAGAAAATAGATATACAAGTCCAGGAAGTGCAGAGATCCTGAACAAGATGAATCTCAAAAAAGCCCACACCAAGGCACATCATAATTAAAATGCCAAATGTTAAAAACAAAGGGAGAATCTTAAAAGCAGCTAGAGAAAAGCAGTTAGTTACCTACAAGGGAGCTCCCAGAAGATTGTCAGCTGATTTCTCAAAAGAAACGTTGCAGGCTAGAAGGGCTTGCCAAGAAATATTCAAAGTGATGACAAGGAAGGACCCACAGCCCAGATTACTCTATCCAGCAAAGCTATCATTTAGTATTGAAGTACAGATAAAAAGCTTCCTAGACAACAAAAACTAAAGGAGTTCATCACCACCAAACCAGCATTATATGAAATGTGAAGGGGTCTTCTTTAAGAGGAAGATCACGAATATTAACAATAGATTGACAATAAATACATATCTATCATTATTTGAATCTAAGAAACAAAATAAGTGTACAAGTGGAGAATAAACATAATTATAGATACAGAGAACATTCTGATGTGTACCTGATGGTGTGGGCTCAGGAGGATGGCAGAAAAAGGTGAAGGGATTAAGAAGTACAAATTGGTAGTTATAGAATAGCCAAGGGAATATAAGGTACAGCATAGGGAATGGAGTAGCCAGATAACATACCTATGACCAATGCACATGGGAAACAGTATGGGGACTGCCTGAGGGAGTGAGGGAGAAAACTTTCTAGGTTGGGGCAAACGGGGGGAAAACTGGACAACTGTAATATCATAAACAATAAAATATTATTAAAAATACACAGGGTAGGGCAAAAGTAGGTTTACAGTTAGTATACAAAACAGTTTATTCTTGTATTATATTTGTTAATTATTGTAAATATTATTTTCCATAGGAACAACTGTAAACCTGCTTTTGTCTCACACTGTAGGGCTTAGTAAAGTTGGACATAAACTTAATCCTTTAAAAAGAGATAAGAAGAGTTTTCACACAATGTGGAGATAAGGGAAATGCATTTTAGATTAGAAACAAAGGCAAATAAACATCGTCTGGTTAAAAAGTAATAAAAGTAGTCATATCCTATTGTAATTTCAAACCAGGCTATGTAGAGGACTGTCAGCTTCCCACTGAGAACCTGAAGAAGGTATCATGAAAGAAATGGGATTTTCAGAATTTTGCAGTTCCCACTCTTGGCAACAGATTAAAGCATTTGTCAGAGTGGAAGTTAAAGTAACTTCTGGCTCCTTTCTGGGCAAAGGCCAGCATGAAAAACAATTGCACTTTATGTAAAGAAATGTGCAGCCGACAAGTACAAACTCTATTCCTCGTCCTTGTCTTGTTTGTTTTACTGGAAAGCAAGACATTTGGGACATACTGCATAGGTGGAAGGCTGGACTGTGAAACAGAGATTCTGCAGCAACACGTGCACTTTAAAAAACTGTACAAGGATTAATTTATCTTCTTTTCTTATTTTCAAAGCCTTGATGGAGCATATCCGCCAGTTCTGTTGGAGAAAAGAGACTTCCTGAGACGTGATGTAATTTTTGCAAAGGGGAAACACATGTTGAGTCCTGCAGTACAAAACAATACTGAGGTGCTGATAGCTGTGCTGTCAGTCACATGATAGCAGACGGTGTGCGTTAGGCAAGGCTATCCAGGGGCCTTTAGAGTGTGGGGTATGGGGGAGGGGGAGGAAAGAAAGTCCCTGAAGATTTTTCAATGTAGGGACTCCATTTAGTTTATGGGAGTCTGGAAGGAATGCTTGTATGTTTTTAGTTAGAATGATGATCTTCCTCCTCAGAGCTCAATATATCGCATATGTACTTCTTCTTTTTCTTTTTTTTAACCTCAGAGAGAGTAGGTACTTACAGTGCGTGTGAAAAAATTTTTAAAAATAAATCTGCATTTTAAAATTTAGCAAAATAAATGAAGATTTCATTGGCAGTATCATTTTAATGAATTTCTCATAAAATCATGCAGCTAATGAAGCTATCACAGAGTAGTGGGTTCTATCTGGGTACAAGGACTTGAAGGACACTTAGGTTTTACTCTTCCAAAACACTTAACAATTAGATACATATCCATAAGTGTCAGAAAGTAAGAAGTCAGGGTTTGGCTAAGAATGAGAAGATTGACTAGAACAATATCTATTTATCTCTCTCTCAACCTCTCTTATCTGTCTAGTGGGCTAGGATCAAGTAGCTGCTTAGCCCTGTATTAGGTGCTATGGTTATTACAAAGGTAAAAGTAACTCACTTTTCCTCTTTAAATAGTTATCTCTCTAGTTGATGAGATGAAAAAAAATATAAGACCTTGATACTAAAAAGTAAAGGCTCAGACTAAAAGCATCAACAGTACTTGGAAACTTGTAAAACCACAGATCTCAATTCTACTCTGGGTGGTTCATGTGTACAGTAACGTGTCACAAATACTGGTATAAATAATATATTATGGGAACCAAAAAGACAAAGAAGTTACTCCCAGGAGGAAGATTTTAAGAGAAGTTGGCATGAAATGAGCCTTTAAATATGGGTAGGCGGAAGTATGCACAAAGACTTGGAAGGGGGAAAAGAGTGGGTTAGTGAACAGGGAATCGTCCAACAGGTAAATGTGTTATGGGAAAAGTGGGGGATGAAATGGGAAGATCTTTTAGGGCAGACAACCATGCTCGATGTTTGGGCTTTGGTGGTACAGATGTAAAAATGCGATTGCTTAATGCTTGAATAGTAATAGTAATGGTAATAAATAATAACAGCAGCAATGCTGACAATAGTATATTATTAAGATTAAAGTTATAGTTTTTAATGTTATATTCAGAGATTTTAAAATAAGAAGGTATTTTAATGAGTCTTTACAGAAACCATATGTAATAGGGGCTTTTACTGTCTGAGAGACAGAAGAGTGTTGAGGTAGGAAAAGCCATTGCTCAGCACTTTATGAGTACTGCTCCATGGCCTTCTGACATGCATTATTTCTGGTGGGAAGTGGGCAAGTTATGTTTATTCCCCTGTATGTAATGTAGTATGTATTTTTTCTATATATTTTAAAACCTTTCTCTTTATGGCTATTTCTTGGTAAGTTGATTGTGATGTGGATTAATATTTCTTAAAAATCAAATTTGGAAAAGTTTCAGCCACTGCTCATTTGAACATGTTTTCTGCCTGCCATCTCTGCTGTAGGACTCAAACTACACAGGTAGTGGCTACTTAAAGTTGTTTCCTTAGTGACCTAGAGTCTGTTTATTTAATTTTCAGTTCTTTTCTCTGTTATGTTCCCATTTCGATAGCTTTTATTGCTGTTTTCAGCAATAATGTGCTGTAATCCAGTAATTTTTCACTTCAGATATTGTAGTTTTCATTTCTAGGAGAATCATTTGTGTTATTTATTTATTATTTTACATTTTCATTTATTTACATGTTTTTGTTTTCTCATTTATTTAAAAAATTTCCATATTAATATAATTTTATATTCCTTCCGCTTGTACACTATAGTGGTTAGACAATGACATAATTTACATAGTGGTTCCTTCTGATAAGCCTAGGATCACCTGGGATCATAAATATTTATTACAGTATTATTAACTATATTCTTTATGCTCTACTTTACATGCCTGTTACTATTTCTCCCAGCAACCCACTACCCCCTCCCATCTGGCAACCATAAATTTGTCCTCTGTATCTGTGAGTTTGTTTCTGTTTTGTTAGTTTATTTAATTTTTATAATCCATCTATAAGTAAAATCGTATGTTTTTTGTTTTTCTCTATTAGACATATTTTACTTAGTAAAATAACTTCTAGGTCCATCCATATTAAGATTTTCTCCTTTTTTGTGACCAAATATATTGTATATATGCATATATATTTCATTTATATATGTACCTCATATACTTTTTGAATCGTCTGTCAAAAGACGCATAGCTATTTTCCATTATCTTGGCTCTTGTAAATAATGTTTCAGTGAATGTAGTTGTGGTGCATATCTTTTCAAATTAATGTTTGGGAATTCTTCAGATAAATATCCAGAATTGGATTGCTGGGTCATCAGGGAGCTCTATTTCCAATTTTTTGAGGAACCTACACAGTCTTTTCCACAGTGGCTCCACCAGTCTGCAATTCCACCAGTAGTGCATGATGGTTCTGTTTTCTCCACAATCTCGCCAGCACTTGTTTGTTGATTTATTAATTACAGCCATTCTAACAGGTGTGAGGTGTTATCCCATTGGGGTTATAATTTTCATTTCTCTGATAATTAGTGGCATTGAACATCTCTTCCTAGGTCTATCAGTCATTTGGAGAAATGTCTATTCAGGTTATCTGACCATTTTAAAAATTGGATTATTTATTTATTTTTAGTGTTCAGTTGTATGAGTTCTTATAAAATTTGGATATTAACTTTTTTATTGGATATATCATTGGTGAATATATTCTCCCATTTAGTAGGATGTCTTTTGGTTTTCTTAAGTGTTTCCTTTGCTCTACAAAAACTTTTTAGTTTGATGTAATATTATTTATATATTTTTCCTTTTGTTCCCCTTGCCCAAGGAGATATCACAAGAAATATTACCATGAGCAATGACAGAGAGTTTACTGCTTGTGTTTTGTTCTAATAGATTTATGGTTTCAGATCTTACATGTTGAGTTTATTCTTGTATATGGTGTCAGAAGGTGATCTAGTTTTTTTTTTTTTCCACATGTATCTCTTCAGTTTTCCCAACATCATTTATCAGATACACTGTCTTTACCACATTGTATATTTTTGCCTCCTTTGTCATAGGTTAAATGCCCATATAGGTTGGGTTTATTTCTGGGCTGCACATTCTGTTCCATTTATCTATGTGTCTGCTTTTAATCACAGTATAGTTTGATAACAGGTAGCATGACACCTTCATCTTTGTTCTTTCTTATCAAGATTGTTTTGATTCTTAAGGGTCTTTTATGATTCCTTATAAATTTTAGAATTATTTATTCTAGTTCTGTGAAAAATGCCATTGGTATTTTGATAGGTGTTGCATTGTATCTATAGATTGCATTGGGTAGTATGGACATTTTAATGATGCTAAATCTTTCCATGAGCACATTATATACCTCTATTTATTTTTATCTTCTTCAATTTTCAATTTATTTCTTCAATGTATTTCTCTATAGGCTTTCTTGGTTAAATTTATTTTTAGGAATTTTGTTTTTTTAAGCAATTGTGAACAAGATTATTTTCTTAATTTCTTTTTCTGATAGTTCATTGTTGGTGTATAAAATTTAACTGACTTCTGAATATTAATTTTGTGTCTTTCTATTTTACTGAATCCATTTGTCTGTTCTACTAGTTTTTGGTAGAATCTTTGGGGTATCTTATATGTAGTATCATATTGTCTACAAATAATGGCAGTTTTACTTCTTCCTTCCCAGTTTTGATGCCTTTTATATCTTATTCTTGTCTGATTGATGACTTTTATTTAACATAGTACTAGAAATCCCAGTACTATGTTGAATATAAGTGGTGAAAATGGATATCTTATTCATGTTCGTGTTCTGAAGGAAAACAATGTTACATTTTCTTTATTGAGTATTATGTTGTATGAGGACTTGTCATATATTATTATGTTGAGGTGTGTTTCTTCTTTTCTCACTGTGCTGAGAAGTTTTATCATAAATAAATGCTGTTTGCCCTTGCTGGTGTGGCTCAGTGGATTGAGTACTGGACTGCAAACCAAAGGGTCACCAGTTTGATTCCCAGTCAGGGCACATGCCTGAGTTGAGGGCCAGGTCCCCAGTAGGGGGCGCCCAAGAGGCAACCACACATTGATGTTTCTCTACCTCTCTTTCCCCCTCCCTTCCATTCTCTCTAAAAAATAAATAAATATAAATCTAGAAAAATAAATAAATGCTGTTTTTAAAAAATGGTTTTTCTGCATCTGTTGATATGAACATAAGATTTTTTAACTTTCACATTTTTTATGTGGTGTATCATTTAGTTGACTTGCAGATATTGAAGCAAACTTTCATTACAGAAATAAATACCACTTGATGTTGGTACTTGATCTTTTGAATGTATTGCTGAATTTGGTTGTCTAATATTTTGTTGAGGATTTTTACATCTATGTTTATTAGGGATATTGACCTATAATTTTCTCCATTTTTTGTAGTGTGTTTGTCTAGTTTTGGAATCAGGAGATGCTGGACTCACAAACAGAACTGGGAGCCTTCCCTCTTTTCAAATGTATGATTAGTTTGAGAAGAATAGATGTTAAATCTTTGAATGTTTGGTAAAAGTCACCTGTGAAGCCATCTGCTCCAGCACATTTTTTTGTTGAAAGTTTTTTTATTACTGATGCAATTTTGTTAGTAGTTATCAGTCTGTTTAGATTTTACTTTCCTTCCTGATTCAGATCTGGAAGATTGCATTTTTCTAGGAATTTATTTATTCCTGGTTGTCCAATTTTTTGGCATATAACTGTAGTATTTTCTTATAATTTTTGTATTTCTGTGATGTCAATTGCCACTTCTTTTTCACTTTTGAATTTATTTATTTGGGTCTATTCTCTTATTTTCTTGATAACCTGGTTAAAGTCTTATCAATTTTTTGATCTTTCAAAATTAAATTTATTGGGGTGACACTGGCTAATAAAATTGTATAGGTTTCGAGTGCACAGTTCTATAAGATGTCGTCTGCATATTGCATTGCATGCTTACCATCCAACATAAACCCTCCTTCCGTCACCATATACTTGACCCCTTTACCCTTTGCTACCTGCACTCTATGTCCATCTGGTAACCACCCTTCTGTTGTTTGTGTCTATGAGTCTTTTCAAAGCTCAAAATCCCATTGATCTTTTGTATTTTTTAAGACTCTAATTTGTGTATTTCTACTCTAATCTTTATTCTTTTTTTCCTTCTACTTACTTTGGGTTTTTTTTTGTTGTTGTTATGATTTATTCTAGCTTCTTTAGATATAAGAGTGGATTGTTTATTTGTGATTTTTCTTATTTCTTGAAGTAGGCCTGTATTACTATAAATTTCTTTTTTTAGAACTGTTTTTGTTGGGTCCCATAGATTTTGGATCACTGTGTTTTCATTTCCATTTGTCTTGACATCTTTTTATTCCTTCTTTGGTCTCATTTTTAAACCATTTATTGTTCAGTAGCATGTTATTTAGCCCCCATCTTTTTGTGTACTTCTCAGTTTTTTTCTTGTAATTGATTTCTAATTTCATACCATATTAGTCAGAGAAGATGCTTGATATAATTTTAATCTTCTAAATTTATGGAGAATTGTTTTATGCCTAACATGTGGTCTATCTTAAAAAATGTTTTGTATGCACCTGAAAAGGATATATGTTCTGTAGTCGTGTGGTGAAATGGTCTAAATTGTCTCAAAATATCATTTAAGTCCATTTGGTCTAATATTTTATTTATGGCTGCTGGTTCTTTGTTGATTTCCCATCTGGGTGATTTAGCTATTGATACCAATGGGGTGTTAAGTTTCCCCGCACTTATTCTATTACTCTCCATCTTTTCCTTTATGTTAGTCAACATTTGCTTTATAAATTTAGGTGCTCCTATGTTGAGTTTGTAAATATTTACAAGGGTTACATCCTTTTTTTTTTTTATTGGTCCCTTTATCATTATGTAGTCTTTATCTTTGTCTCTTGTTATAGCCTTTATTTTAAAGTATATTTAGTCTGATAGTAGCATTGCTGCTCTAGCCTTATTTTCACTTTGTTTTGTACAAAATACGTTTTTCCATCCCTTACTTTCAGTCTCTCTGTGTGTCTTTTGATCTTAAGTGAGCCTCTTGTAGACAACACACACATATATCAGGTTTTCTGACCCATTCAGCTACCCAGTGCTTTTTGATTGGAGTATTTAATCCATTTACATTTAAAATAATTATTAATAAATATGTAGTTAGTGTCATTTTATTATTTACATTTTTCTTTTATTTCCTTCCTTTTTAGAACTCTAACATTTTTTGTAATACTTTTTTAATGGTAATACATTTCTTTAGCTTTTTCTTGTATGGGAAGCTCTTTATCTTTCTCTTGATTTTAAATAATAGCTTTGCTGGGTAGAGTAATCTTGGTTACAAGTCCTTGCTTTTCATCACTTTAAATATTTTATGCCAATCGCGTCTGTCCTACAAAGTTTCTGTTGAAAAATCAGCTGCTCCTTTGTAGGTAACTGTCTGTTGCTGTTTTAAGTTTCTGTTTTTGTTGTTAATCTTTTGCACTGTAACTATGATGTGTATTGCTGTGGGCCTCTTTGGCTTTTTCTTTTCTGGAACTCTGTGCTTTTTAGATTTGTGTATCTATTTTCTTTGTCAGGTTAGGGAAGTTTTCTCTCATTATTTTATCAAATAGGTTTTTCAATTTCTTCCTCTCTCTCTTCTCCTTTGGTACACGTCATGTTGGCCTGGCAGTTTTTAAAATTATTCTCTTTTTAAAATATTTATCTATGTATATTTATTTATTTCCTCACTTAGCTTTTTAGTTGGATGTTTACCACTACATTGTTTTCAAAATCACTGATTTGATTTTCTTCTTTATCTAATTTGATGTTGATTCCTTCTAGTGTATTCTTTATTTCGGTTATTGATTTCTTCACTTCTGACTGGCTCACTTTTATAGTTTCTATGTTCTTTTTTATGTTAATATCTCATTTTAAAGTTCCACTGAGTTGATCTATTCTTCCTCTAAGTTCATTGAGCATCCTTATAACCAGTGTTTTGAGCTCTGTTTGTGTCAATTTTGTTTAATTCTGTTTTGGAGTTTTGTTCTGTTCTTTTATTTGGGACATGTTTTTTAGTCTCCTCATTTGGCTGTTTTTCTGTGTTTTTTTAAAGCACATTTATATATTTATTTTAAAAACATTTTAAATTAATGGTTGTCATACAATATTATATTAGTTTCAGGTGTAAAACTTTGTGATTAGTTATTTATATAACTTACAAAAGATCACCTTGACAAATCTATTATTCATCTGACACCACATATAGATATTATTGACTATATTATCTATCCTGTACTTTATATACCTGTGACTATTCTGTAACTATCAGATTGTACTTATACCTCCAATATCTGTTTTAACTCATCTCTACAACTCTCTTCTCCTCTAGCAACCGTCAAGATGATTTGTTTCTATATGTCTGTTTCTTTTCTGCTTGTTTGTTTATTTTGTGTTTTATATCCCTCCTATAAGTGAGATCATGTGGCATTTGTCTTTCTTTCTCTGTCTTATTTTACTTAGCGTAATATCCTTCGGGTCCATCCATGTTATAGCAGATGGCAAGATTTCATTCTTTTCTATGTCTGGAATATATACCATATTCCATTGTATATATGCACCTTTTATTTTCTTTTATCTTTTATTGTTGTTCAGTTATAGTTGTCCCCAATTCCCCTCATCACTCTCCCCTGCCTACACAGCCGCCACCTTACACATTCAGTCCTACCACCCATTGTCTTTGTCCATGGATCCTTTAAACATGATCCTTGACTTGACCTTCACCTACTCCCCCCCCCCCATTCCCCTTTTATCCCTTTCCCCTGTCCCCTCTTGTCACTGTCTGTTTGTTCTTTGTTTTCATGTCTGTGGTTCTATTTTGCTTGCTTGTTTGTTTTTTTGATTAGGTTCCACTTATAGCTGAGATCGTATGGTATTTGCCTTTCACTGCCTGGCTTATTTCACTTAGAATGAAACTCTCCAGTTCCATCCATGCTGTTGTGAAGGATAGGAGTTCCTTCTTTCTTTCTGCTGCGTAGTATTCCACTGTGTAAATGTACCACAGATTTTTGATCCACTCATTTACTGATGGGCACTTAGGCTGTTTCTAGCACTTGGCTATTGTAAATTGCACTGCTATGAACATTGGGTGCATAGGTTCTTTTGTATTGGTGTTCTGATTCTTA